>ONZH01030223.1:0-179755 GCA_900303285.1 Rhinella marina
CTAATTATTCCATGCTTTCTTACTCAGAGGCCATACTACGGTTTCCAGCATTTACCCATAACCAATTTATTTACTTACAGGCCCGCAGTTTTGTCCAACAATGTCTCTCTAATATTCCTCCCGACTCTACAGTAGAAGTGCATGTCTAAATATATTCCTTAAAAGAGGGAGAACTACTATTTCCTCTACTAGCACCATATATAGATTCCTCAAACCTTTAATTGAATGGGATTCGGTTACGACAGGGCCAATAAAATGGATCAAAGATTTTCCAGATTTTGACATTAACCCCTTAAGGACAGAGCCCATTTTGGCCTTAATGTCTGGGCCAAATTTTGGAATTCTGACATGTGTCACTTTATGTGGTAATAGCTTTGAAACACTTTTACTTATCCAAGCCGTTCTGAGATTGTTTTCTCGTGACACATTGTATTTCATGACAGCGGTAAATTTGAGTCAATATAAATCACCTTTATTTAAAAAAAAATCCAAAATTTACAGAAAATTTTGAAAAATTTGTAATTTTCAAACTTTGAATTTCTCTGCTTTTAAGGCAGATAGTGATTTCTCACAAAATAGTTATTACTTTACATTTCCCATATGTCTACTTTATGTTGCCATCATTTTGTAGATGTAATTTTATTTTTTGGGGATGTTAGAAGGCTTAGAATTTTAGAAGCAATTCTTAAAATTTTGAAGAAATTTTCCAAAACCATTTTTTTAAGGACCAGTTCAGTTCTGAAGTCACTTTGTGGGGCTAACATAATAGAAACCACCATAAATTACCCCATTTTAGAAACTACACCCCTTAAGGTTTTCAAAACTGATTTTACAAACTTTGTTAACCCTTTATGTATTCCACAAGATTTAAAGGAAAATGGAGATGACATTTCTAAATTTCACTTTTTTTGGCACGTTTTCCATTTTAATGCATTTTTTCCTGTAACACATCAAGGGTTAATAGCCAAACAAACACCCTGATTCTGCGATTTACAGAAACACCCCACATGTGGTAGTAAACTACTGTATGGCCACACGGCAGGGCGCAGAAGAAAAGGTGCGCCAGATGGTTTTTGGAGGGCAAATTTTGCTGGACTGGTTTTTAGACACCTTGTCCCATTTGAGGCCTCCCTAAAGCTCCCTACAGTAGAAACAACCAAAAAGTGCCCATATTTTGGAAACTACGGATAAGGTGACAGTGTTATTGATACTATTTTGGGGTACATATGATTTTTGATCGCTTTATATGACACTTTTTGTTAGGCAAAGTAACCAAAAATGGATGTTCTGACAGTTTTTATTTTTTATTTTGTATAGTGTTCATCTAACAGGTTAGGTCATGTGATATTTTTGTAGAGCAGGTTGTTACAGACGTGGCGATACCTAACATGTATAGTTTTTTTTAATTTATTTAAGTTTTACACAATAATATAATTTTTGAAACAAAAAAAATCATGTTTTAGTCTCTCCATTGTCTGAGAGCTGTAGTTTTTTTATCTTTTGGGCGATTGTCTCAGGTAGGGGCTCATTTTTTTCGGGAAGAGGTGACGGTTAGATTGGTACTATTTTGGGGGGCATATGCCTTTTTGATCGCTTGGTATTACATTTTTTGTCATGTAAAGTGACAAAAAATGGCTTTTTTGACAGTTTTTATTTTTATTTTTTTACTGTGTTTACCTTAGGGGTTAGGTCATGTGATATTTTTGTAGAGCAGGTTGTAACGGACGTGGTGATACCTAACATGTATAGTTTTTTTAATTTATTTAAGTTTTACACAATAATATAATTTTTGAAACAAAAAAAATCATGTTTTAGTCTCTCCATTGTCTGAGAGCTGTAGTTTTTTTATTTTTTGGGCGATTGTCTCAGGTATGGGCTCATTTTTTGCGGTTAGCGGTGACAGTTAGATTGGTACTATTTTGGGGGGCATATGCCTTTTTGATCGCTTGGTATTACATTTTTTGTGATGTAAAGTGACAAAAATGGCTTTTTTGACACAGTTTTTATTTTTATTTTTTTACGGTGTTCACCGGAGGGGTCGGGACATGTGATATTTTTGTAGAGTGGGTTGTTACGAACGTGGCGATACCTAACATGCTTGGGGTATTTTTTTTCTTTTTTTACTAATTTCAAATTTGAGTATTAGGGGAAAAATATGATTTTTTTAAACTTTTTTTTTTCCTTTTTTTAAATTTTTTTTACACTTTTTTTTTAGACTCAGACCCACTTGGTTCTTGAAGATCCAGTGGGTCTGATTGTTCTATAATACACTACAGTACACTGTATAGTGTACTGCAGTGTATTTTCACACAGGCTAAGCCTTGTCAGGCTCCTGCCTTTAGCAGGAGCCTGATGAGGCTTAGCTTACACCATGGCAACCCAGACGCTTCTGAAAGCGTCAGGTTGCCATGGTAACCATCGGGACGCTGCCACAGCAGAGCAGCGTCCCGATGGAAGGGAGAGGGAGCTTCCTCCCTCTCATCTGGCCACACCATCGGCGCTGCCAGCGCACCGCTGCGCCCGATGGGAGAAGGAGGGAGCTCCCTCCCTGTTAACCCCTTCCATACAGCGGTCCCTACGGACCACGGCATGGAAGGGGTTAAACTGCTGACATCGGTGCCAGCACCGATGTCAGCAGTTTCAAGCAGAGTATCAGCTGTATGCTGATACTCTGCTTGAATATGCTCGGCCATCCTGAAAAATTATTGTGGGCGGCACTCTCGCCGCAGCCGCCCGCACATCGCCCCTTCCGCCCGCACATACTTTGGCCAGTGATTGGTCAGTGACCAGTCACTGACCAATCACAGCCGATCGCGGGGGGCGGGGGGGGACACCATGACCCCCCCCAACCCCTGACACTCGGCGGGGATTCGCCAGAATAGCGCGATCCCCGCCGAGTACCCCGTGCCTGCTGTGAATGGCTGGTCTGAATAGACCAGCCATTCACAGCGACCGCCATTATGGGGGGGGGCACGGCTCCCCCCGAGGCCTTCAGTATGGATGGCTGGCTGTGTCTAACAGCCGCCATCAGAGCATGTAAACCCCGCTGCACTGCGCAGCGGGTGTTTACATGCAGGGCGTTCCCGTACGCCCTGTAGCGCGAACTACCTCGTGCCCTGGACGTACCGGTACGTCCATTGTCGCCAAGAGGTTAAGACTTTATTAGAAGCCACTTTAAAAATGCAAAAACATTCCCCTGTTAGTAGCTATACAGATATGGCATTAATGATATTTCACAGGGCATATATCACCCCATATATCAAACATAAAATGTCCCCCGGTGAACTATATTCTTGTTCCAAGTGCGGTGCTCCAAACACTGATTTATTCCATCATCTTTGGAGTTGTACTAATATTCAGGACCTATGGGAACGAGTGAGAGTACACATTTTAGCTACTTACAATATCATTTTTTCATTATTCCGCAATGGGCTATCTTTAATATCTTGCCAGATGAGCAGCGTAACATTAGTAGAGGTCATAAAGCTCTCTTACGTGTCTGGGCAGAGGCAACCAGAAAAAGCATATTACATAAATGGCTTGATCCTGAGATCCCATCTATTTCCTTTATCCAATCTAAGATCACTTACTTGTTCAATATGGATTGGATTCACACTCTGTCTGACAAAGACAAACTGACGAAGCGTTTCTTTGAAAAATGGTCCCTATTCATGCCTACCTTATCTGATTCGGTCAAAGCTAAACTGATATCCCATTTTGATCAAACCACGTGGTATCTATATGAAGTACTACATGGACGCACTCCTCTACAGGTTTCCTTGAATACATGAGGATCCCCGAGACTTTGTGTCCATTTTGGAGATTGGTTGCACAGGTTGGGGAGGGAGGGTTTGGGTGGGGTGGGGTAATAGGGGACAGATAGGGTTAGGAAAGGTTGTTAATAGGTATTTGTCTGTTAACGCTTGATATGTTTGAACATGAACACTTTGTACCTTTTCTCATGTCAATCTGCTTTGTAAATTATGTTTACTTCATGATCCCTTTAAAAAATCAATAAAAAGAAGTTTAAAAAAAAAAAGGGGGGGCAGAATTATAGGTGCTATACTATACATAATCTGTTTTATATTTTTCAGAAACCACTTGTTATTTCTAGGGCCCTGACTGTTGGAGTTACTCATGTGGATTGAAATCGTGGTGAGACAGGCGGAAGACATTGTGCACTGAAGCAATTAGTGTGATGACACAAAGCAATGTGTAATGAAGCAATCAGTCTGAGAAGTGGAGCACCGTGTCTCCCTATGAAACAGATTGCATTTGGCCACTTTGTTTTGCTCGGGGTAGAATTGTTCCTTTTGTATTGCCTGCATGAAAGGTATAAAAGTATGTGGTAAACAGTGTACTTCACTGCGTACACAGCAATAAAAGTGTCTACAGAAAGCAACGAAGACTAAACTGGTTATTCAGGAATTTTAGATTGATGGCTTATCCTCAGGATAGATCATCAATATCAGATCGTTATTTCTGACCCTTATTTCTGATATTCAAGGACTTTATAGCAAATGTGGTGCCAATATTCAAAAAGGGTCCAAAAACAGAGCCCGGAAACTATAGGCCGGTAAGTTTAACATCTGTCGTGGGTAAACTGTTAGAAGGTTTTCTAAGAGATGCTATCTTGGAGTACCTCAATGAAAATAAGCAAATTACTCCATATCAGCATGGCTTCATGAGGGATCCGTCATGTCAAACCAATTTAATCAGTTTCTACGAGGAGGTAAGTTCTAGACTGGACCGCAGCGAATCAATGGATGTCATATATCTGGACTTCTCCAAAGCATTTGACACTGTACCACATAAAAGGTTAGTATATAAAATGAGAATGCTTGGCCTGGGAGAAAATGTCTGTATGTGGGTAAGTAACTGGCTCAGTGATAGAAAACAGAGGGTGGTTATTAATGGTACATACTCAGATTGGGTCACTGTCACTAGTGGGGTACCACAGGGGTCAGTATTGGGCCCTATTCTCTTCAATATATTTATTAATGATCTTGTAGAAGGCTTGCACAGTAAAATATCAATTTTTGCAGATGACACTAAACTGTGTAAAGTAATTAACACAGAAGAGGACAGTACACTGCTACAGATGGATCTGGATAGACTGGAGGCTTAGGCAGAGAAGTGGCAGATGAGGTTTAACACTGACAAATGTAAGGTTATGCACATGGGAAGGAATAATGCAAGTCACCAGTACATACTAAATGGTAAAATATTGGGTAACTCTGACATGGAAAAGGACCTAGGAATTTTAGTAAAAAGCAAACTAAGCTGTAGAAACCAGTGTCAGACAGCTGCTGCCAAGGCCAATAAGATAATGGGTTGCATCAAAAGAGGCATAGATGCCCGTGATGAGAACATAGTCCTGCCACTTTACAAATCACTAGTCAGACCACACATGGAGTACTGTGTACAGTTCTGGGCTCCTGTGAACAAGGCAGACATAGCAGAGCTGGAGAGGGTTTAGAGGAGGGCAACTAAAGTAATAACTGGAATGGGTGGACTACAGTACCCAGAAAGATTATCAAAATTAGGGTTATTCACTTTAGAAAAAAGACGACTAAGGGGAGATCTAATAACTATGTATAAATATATCAGGGGTCAGTACAGAGATCTCACCCATCATCTATTTATCCCGAGGACTGTGACTGTGACGAGGGGACATCCTCTGCGTCTGGAGGAAAGAAGGTTTGTACACAAACATAGAAGAGGATTCTTTATGGTAAGAGCAGTGAGACTATGGAACTCTCTGCCTGAGGAGGTGGTGATGGTAAGTTCACTAAAAGAGTTCAAGAGAAGGCCTGGATGTATTTCTGGAGGGTAATAATATTACAGGTTATAGTTACTAGAGAGGGGTCGTTGATCCAGGGAGTAATTCTGATTGCCTGATTGGAGTCGGGAAGGAATTTTTTTCCCCTAAAGTGGGGAAAATCGGCTTCTACCTAACAGGGTTTTTTTTTGCCTTCCTCTGGATCAACTTATAGGAAAACAGGCCGAACTGGATGGACAGATGTCTTTTTTCGGCCTTATAAACTATGTTACTATGTTATAAACTATGTTACCAGTTTGATAAATCTCCCACAAAGTTTTCTGAGAAAATTGAATTTACTACTTTTCAATGTAATACCTTTAAGGGATCGCTCTCTCTCAGGGGTCGGCAGCGACAGACTTCTCATCAAACAGGGGGTTTTCAAGCTCAACCAGTGCTTTATTTGTCACATAGCATATCATACTTCCAAGTTTGGCATCACTTGGCACAATGAAGTCACAGCTTCACCTCACAATCTGTTACATCAACACAAAACAAGAAATCCTTGCCCGGCTAGGCACTCACTATACAGAGGTCTCCCTAACTCACCTCTAAGATGCAGTTCACAATGTGGTATCCAGCTTCGGTCAGACAGCCTCCTATCTGTGACCAGTGTGAAATATGTTGGGGGGATATGGTCCAGCAGTCCTCCCGACTAACTGTGCGACACCTCTCTTAGGCATCGCTGGGTCCCCCCAAACTCAGGCTTCCTCAGCCTTGTGGCCCCCAACTCTCCTGGCTGGAACCACACAGGCCCTCTGCAGGTCTGTTCCCTGGGGCCTAACCCCTCCTCTCACTCTAAGGATTGCTTTATCCGCAAGTGATTATTGCACCTGGCATCAATTCCAGCCAGGTAATCGTGGAGAAAACACAGAAAATATAACATACATGTCCTCTAATAGGTTTCCGGCACCATTCTAGCAGACACATAATTTCCCTTTTATATATATGAGGCCTGTCACTGCCTCACACCCCTTTGACTTCAACACACTTATTCCACTTCGATCGGATGGCTTCAGATTAGGAGACTTTTTGCTGCTGCAAAAACCCTGTTAAGGCCTTTTTGACTGCATTATCTTCAGAAAATAGTTTCCCCCGCAGAATTTTTTCTAGGTTCCAATAGAGAAAGTAATGACTGGGAGCCAGGTCTGTAGGGTGGATGAAGCTCCATGAAGCCACATTCCCCGATAGCAGCTTGTGATTTGCGAGACTTGTGAGCTGGCGAATTGTTATGAAGCAGCAACATAGCTGACAACTTCCCATGGCGTTTCTCTGTGATTGCCTCACATAATGACTTTATTGCTGAAGCATGGGTGTCTCCAGTAATTGTTGTCGTGTCTAGCATGAATTCTTGTAAAAAAAAAAAAAACCTCTTCTGTATCCCAAGTATGTCTAAATTCTCTTGGCTAAATTGCTGGCAACAAGTTTTTTGCTCAGGTTTCAACATTTATAGCACCTACCGGGAACTGACCTTTGACATTAAAACATCAATGAATGATACAGGAAACTATGCCAACTTAGGCTAGTTTCACACTAGCGGCAGTGGATTCCGGCAGGCTGTTCCGGCGGGTGAACAGCCTGCCGGAATCCACTGCCGCTAGTGTAAAAGTACCCTTAAATGCATGACCTGACTTTGACCTGACGATCTACCAAAATCATGGCCTCCACTTTATGGCACATTTCCTCTGAAGATGCTTCGACAGGTCTAACTGAACAGGAGTCATCTTCAGTTGTTTCTCTACCCCATTTAACGTGCTTGGCCCAAAACTTTACTTGGTAGTAGGAAGGTGTATCATCGCCATATACAGCAATCATCCTTTCATGGATTTCTTTAGGCTTTTTAATCATGAAACAAAGCTCCAAATCCCTCACTTTCTTTGTAGACCTGCACTATACTGCACTTTCCATGCTGTCTCTTCCAGTGCTTTCATCAGACTGAACTGCAACTGTGTGTGTGTTGCATGTCCAGACATGTCTCAACCTGCAGGGACAAGCTAAGCTCTCTAACGCTGACAGAACATGCTGGGGTAGATAACTTATTGAACACCCCTTGTATAGTGGCTATGCTTCATATTGCAGCTCAGACCCCTTCACTTGAATGGGACTGAGCAGCAGCTAGGCCACGTGACCAATGTACTGTGACGTTACTGGCCTAAGTGCTCACGGAGTGTTGAGGCCTCTTCAAATTGAGGATAGGTCATCAATATTAAATTTATGGATAAACCCTTTAAGAAACCATAATAACAACTCAGTACTAATGTATAAACAGAAGAATGGGTTCTTTTACACAGGCAGATTATCCTAGGATGG
Source organism: Rhinella marina (assembly GCA_900303285.1). NCBI lineage: Eukaryota > Metazoa > Chordata > Amphibia > Anura > Bufonidae > Rhinella > Rhinella marina. Next base: position 8,132 of record ONZH01030223.1, read on the forward strand.
TCAGTTTACAAGTTGATAGGTGCTCATTTAGTACATTTAAATGATTGTATTGTATGGGCACAATTAATGGTTTGTGCAATCATTCATTTCGATATTGTTCACATTATTGACGGTAGCACATCCCCTAAGAGATGTGCTGAAGAAAAGCATTATGTCTACATAAGAGAGACATAGTTACAGAGGGCAGTGATCAGGAGCAAACGTTCTTGTGAGAAATTGTTTGACTAATCATAATGACACTGAAAATAATTTAATAAATTTTGCATTATAACAGTGTATTATTTGCTCTTTTTTCAGGTTCTTTTCATTTTCGAAAATGAAATATAGAAAAAATAAAATCAACACAACAGGCCAAGAGGCCGCAAGACTAAAAGAAAGATTTTATTATTTGCTCTTTTATGCCACAAAACAAAAAAGCGACCATTATATTGGAATCAGAAGTGAAAACAGGCCTGGATAAATCTTGTTCTTGCGCTCCCATTCATTTCCATGGGAGCAGCAGGGGAGCTGTGCCTGGTGGTGGGCGGATCTCGGGACAACCTGGGGTCCTCTAGACGCAGCGCTCCCCCCTCCAATCTTGATATAGGTGCGGGTCCCAGCGGTGAGACCCGCACCTATAAGACAATGGGGGCATATCCTAACGATGAGAATACCCCTTTAAGTTTAAACCCCCCCTTTCCCAATTTTACATATAAAATTTACAAACAATAAAAAATAAACATATTACATATCGCCACTCCCAAAAAATGCAAAGTATTAAAAAAATCACCTATGCGGTGAACGCCATAACAGAAAAAAAAAATTCAAAACCGTGCGATTCAACATTTTTTAGTCACCCCCAAAAAATAGTATAGGACTGTTCTATTATAGGCCAGACGTTCCACAAAATGAGGAATGCACGCAGCTTTTTTGGTGTTTTATTTGTTTGCGTGGCATCGAATGGTATCGAGAATCACAATACTTTTTTATGGTATCAATCAAAATTTTGGTATCGTGACAACCTTACTTCATAGGAGAAAATCCGCAACAATTGCGGTAGTAAAACACACTGAAATCGCAAGGTGTAGTTGGAGTTGTGAATGATATGAGATACACAGCCTGGAAGCTGAGGTTTCCTACATGTATTCCAACAAGTACATGTAACGTTACTGTGTACTGTCCATACTGCACAAGCCAGCAGTAAACATTCCCTTGCTGCCAGGAACCCTGCGCAGCCCGTACTGCTCCGCCACCCAGCGCACCCTGACTAGACAGGAGTCTTTTAGAATCCGCCATGTATGAATCCGGGCAGGATGCTGCTCTCGTCAGAGGAAGAGGTCTGCGCCCTGTACTCTCTCGGGAGCCAGACGTCCTCCCCTCCACACTGGATCCAGGGGGCGGGGCCTCGCGCAGTGGCTGAGGGACAGCGCCACAGACCAACCCGCTGCCGGGGAATCCCTTTCCTCTCCATGTGTACGGCTGTGGAGGGGACTGTTGTGCTTCCCAGCGGCGGGGACACGGAGGTAAGTGATAGTCAGGACCTGCCGGTGAGTGTCAGGATCACTGTGCTACATGTACATGAAGGGGGTAGGTCACATACGGGACGTGTGCTTGTGTCAGCCAGGGCACTTACTAGTGGCAACTTTACTGGAGCACACTGGTGTGCACTGGAGATACCAGTGTTTACTGGGGGAGCATTGTGCTGTCACACCCGGGTATACTTTAGTATCTTAGTCCAGTAATAGCTATGTATACTGGTGTAGCCATCTCCTGCAATAGCCATGTATACAGAATAGCCATGTGTACATTAATAGCAGTGTATACCCTAATATCCATGTATACAGAATAGCCATGTATACAGTAATAGCCGTGTATACACTAATAGTCATGTATACAGAATAGCCATGTAATCAGTAATAGCAGTGTATACACTAATAGCCATGTATACAGAATAGCCATGTGTACATTAATAGCAGTGTATACACTAATAGCCATATACAGTGATCCCTCAAGATACAATGGCCTCAGGATACAATATTTTCATAACACAATGGACTTTTCTGACCCATCGTAAGTTGAAACTAGACTCAACATACAATCCCTCAGACTCTGATCCAACAAATCAAGGTCACTTCTCTGGTAAAATAGCTGGATTAGATGCTAGTTACAGCAGCTATTCCTGACTTATATGTAAGGACTTGTTGTATCAGTCTTCGTTATCTGCTTATTTTTCTTAAATCTTCATTTTCTCTTATTTTGGAGGAAATTTTGGGGCTTTGGAACCGATTACTCAACTTACAATGGTTTCAACATCCAATGGTCCTCCTGGAACCAATTAATATTGTATCTTGAGGGACCACTGTATACAAAATAGCCGCATATACAGTAATAGCCATTTATACAGAAATAGCCGTATATACACTAATAGCCATATATATACAGTAATAGCCGTGTATACAGTAATAGCCATATATACAGTAACAGTCATGTATACAGGAATAGCCACATATACAGTAATAGCCGTATATACAGTAATAGGCATATATACAGTAATAGCCAAATATACAGTAATAGCCTTGTATACAGTAATAGCCATATATACAGTAATAGCCATGTGTACAGTAATAGCAATGTATACAGTAATTGTCGTGTATACAATAATAGCTATTTATACAGTAATAGGCATGTATACAGTATAACTATATATACAGTAATAGCCATAAGTACACTAATAGTCATGTATACAGTAATAGCCTTGTATACAGTAATAGCCATATATACAGTAATAGCCATGAGTACAGTAATAGCCATATATACAGTAATAGCCATAAGTACACTAATAGCCGTGTATACAGTAATAGCTGTGTGTACAGTAATAGCCATGTATACTGTAATAGCCATGTATACTGTAATAGCCATGTGTACAGTAATAGTCGTGTATACAGTAATTGTCATGTATACAGTAATAGCTGTGTATAGAGTAATAGCCGTGTGTACTGTAATAGCCTTGTATACAGAATAGCCTTATATACACTAATAGCGGTATATACAGTAATAGCTGTGTATCCTGTAGTAATCAGGTGAACAGTAACAGCCATGTGCATGGCAAGTATAATTACACTGATAAATACTTACAAGGAAAGGTCCTCTTACACAGGCTGATGTTTCAGGCAATTATCAGGAATGAACCAGACGTCCCCAGTAATTGCCTGATCACCTGTGGAGATAACAGATTTACCTGCAGCAATCCCCTCCACTGCATGGGGACAAGCAATCGTTACAGTGATCTCTTGTCCCCATAGAGGATCATTATTCCCTGTTTACACACAGGATGCTGTGCTGTACAGAAATTATGACTTTTGTGGCCTGCAGAACGACACGATCACCCAATGAATGATCACAGGCCAATTATAGGCACCCCCAATAATTGACATATCAGTCAGTGTAAAAGGACTTTAAAGGCTATGTACACCTTTGGAGTCAATTTTTTATGATTCCTTTTAAAGGGGTTCTGTAGTTCTTTAAAACTGATGATCTATCCTCTGGATAGATCATCAGCATCTGATCGGCAGCGGTCCGACACCCGGGACCCCCGCCAATCAGCTGTTTGAGAAGGCAGCGCGCTGCAGGAGCGCCGCAGCCTTCTCTGTGTTTACCGCAGGCCAGTGACGTCACGACTAGTGTCACCGGCCTGGGCGGGGCTAAGCTCTGTTCACTTGAGTGGAGCTTAGCCCCGCCCAGGCCAGTGATAGTAGTCGTGACGTCACTGGCCTGCGGTAAACACAGAGAAGGCCGCGGCGCTCCTGCAGCGCCGCTGCCTTCTCAAACAGCTGATCGGCGGGGGTCCCGGGTGTCGGACCACCACCGGTCAGAGGCTGATGATCTATCCAGATGATAGATCATCAGTTTAACAGAACTGCAGAACCCCTTTAACTTATTTTTGGCTAAAGATCATATTTTCAATTGGTCTTTATTAAAAATATTGAGCTGTTCAGTCACAAAAGGTTAACTGTTTGTCTAGCTGGGTGACTGGTACTTTCATTTTCACTTTTGCCGGTCATCTTAATTACCCTTATCTGTAAACTACTAAGAGGTCATAAACACTTATTTAAGCCACATTCTTATCAGTAAGGTAAGGACTGAGCTTTAGGCTCCATTCACACGTCCTGTTTTTCTTTCCTGATTTGATCCTTATTTTTTCAGGACCCATTGAAATGAATGGATCCAGATCAGGATCAGGATCGAATCAAGGAGAGAAAAACAGGACGTGTGAATGGAGCCTTAGTCCTCATGCACACGAACATGTGCCGGACGTGCCCGTGCTGTGGGCCGCAAACTGCGGTCTGCAATGCACGGGCACTGACCGTGAGGCCACCGCATGCGGATCGTGGACCCATTCACTTGAATGGGGTCCGCGATCCGCATCCGAGGGTCTGCACCACAAAAAAGTTGTGCTTGCGCTACTTTTTTGCGGTGCGGAGGCATGGCCAGAAACACCACGGAAGCACACCGTAGTGCTTCCATGGTGTTCCGATCCGTGCTTCCGCTCCGCATCTCCCAGATCGCGGACCCATTGAAGTGAATGGGTCCGCGTCCGTGATGCGGGCTGCACACGGCCGGTGCCCGTTTATTGCGGACCCGCCGTATGCGGCCCGCAGCACGGGCACGGACAGCACACGTTCGTGTGCATGAGCCCTTAATCAGTGTTTATGATGTGAGAGAGAAGAGATAAGCTGTTCGTCTGCTCCTCAGATGACAGAATTGAGAAAAAATCCACAGGCAGCTAGTAGAGCATGTCAGCTCTGTACACAAAAAAGGATTCCATATTGTTAATAAAGACCAATTGAAAAAGTGATTTTTAGGTCAAAATAAGTATAATGCAATAAAAATAAAATTGCCTCCAAAGGTGTACATAGCCTTTAAGTTCTCATTTGTGATTGATAGATCTGGTTATCAGCTCTGCTAAGCATGTATAGAGAAAGGGGTAGTGGATGAACCGGATCCTTGGAGTATTAGGGATGCATTTAAATCAATGCAATTTGCTTGGAACATTTTGTCTCATAAAGGCTAACCTAAGTTTCACACTAATGTTAGAGATCTCTGCACACTCCGGCACTGCTGGAGGTTTGTAAGGCTTCATCCAGCCCCATATACTATAATGGGGACTGGCGAAGATCCAGCGGCATTCTGGAAAATATGGAGAGAATTGGCCTGAAGAAAACTGCTGTGTGCAACGGTTCTCTAATGCTAGTGTGCAACTAACCTAAAGGGGTTTGATCACTCTGAAGAGTTAGGGTCCATTCACACGAACGTTTATTTGCGTGCCCGCATTACTGCGGACCTGCAAATATACGGGGGCCGCCCGGCGTGTGTTCTGCAGCGCTCGGAACACACGCCGTGCGGCCCCATTAAAAATGCCTATACTTGTCTGTGCGCACGGACAAGTATAGGACATACTACAAAAGAGCCGCGGCATGGAGCTAGCTCCCGGCCCCATAGAGGTGAATGGGGCCTCATCTATTCCGCAATTTTGCATAACGTTCTTGTGCTACATTTAATGTATACATTGGAAGGAAAAAATGGGAAAGCTCAGTACACTGCTCTTCTCTATCCTGAAAAGTCCAGCAAAAAAAAAAAAAAAAAAACATACAGTGGCATGAAAATGTTTAGGCACCCCAGTCAAAATTACTGCTACTGTGAATATTTAAGGAAGTTGAAGATGAAATGATCTCCAAAGGGCATCAAGTTAAAGATAAAGCAAACTTTTCAACATTTTCAACATCAGTGTATTATTTTGGATACCTTGCAAAACTATGGGAACCCAAGGAAATGTGAGTGCTCAGATAACTTTGACCAAGGTCTCAGACCTTAAATAGCCTGTTAGGGTTAAGGCTTGTTCACAAATCACAATCATTATTAGGAAAGACCAGGTGATGCGAATTTCAAAGCTTTATAAATATCTAGACTCTTCTAACCTTGTCCCAAAAAACAGCAGCCATGAGTTCTTCTAAGCAGCTGCCTAACACTCTGAAAATGAAAATGGTTGAGGCCCACAATGCAGGAGAAGGTGATAAGATAGCAAAGCATTTTCAGGTAGCCATTTCCTCAGTTCGATATGTAATTAAGAAATGGTAGTTAACAGGAACAGTGGAGGTCAAGAGAAGGTCTGGAAAACCAAGAAAATTGCAGAGACAGCTTTTCATAGGATTGCTGGAAAGGCAAATCAGAACCTCTGCTTGACTGCAAAAGACCTTCAGGAAGATTTATCAGACTCTGGACTTGTGTTACATTGTTCTACTGTTCAGCGACACCTACACAAATATGGCCTTCATGGAAGAATCATTGGAAGAAAACCTCTCCTGTGTCCTCACCACAAAATTTAGCTTTAGAAGTTTGCAAAAGAACATCTAAATATGCCTGATGCATTTTGGAGACAAGTATTGTGGACTGATGAGGTTAAAATAGAACTCTTTGGCCACAATGAGCAAAGGTATGTTTGGAGGAAAAAGGGCACAGCATTTCATGAGAACTACAACTTTCCATCCACTAAGCCTGGGGGTGTGAGGGAAGAATGGAATTAATGAAATTTCAGCAAATTCTGGAAGCAAACATAACACCAACTATAAAAAAAACCTAAATCCACAGCAGACTACCTCAAAAGGCACAAGCTGAAGGTTTTACCATGGCCTTCACAGTCCCTATATCTGAACATCATTGTAAATCTAAGGATACACCTCAGAAGGACAGTGTGTGCAAGACATCGCAGTAATCTCAGAGAACTACAAGACTTTTGCAAAGAAGAAAGGATGAAAATCCCTCAAACAAGAACTAAAACCCTCTTGGCTGGCAACAAAAAGCATTTACAAGCTGTGATACTTGCCAAAGGGGATGCTACTAGGTGCTAACCATGCAGGGTGCCCAAAATTTTGGTTTGGGTCCTTTTTTGTTATTTGGAAAATGGAAAAAATGAAAATAAAAAATAGTTTTTGCTTAAAATATAGAGGGAAGGTGTCATCTTTAACTTTATGCTTTTTGGACATCGTTTCATCTTCAACTTGCTTAACTGTTCACAGTAAAGGCTCATTCAAACGACCGTACCCATTTTTGTGGACCGCAAAACATGGATACCAGCTGTGTGCCTTCTGCATTTCCCCCTCCACGATAGAAATGCCTGTTATTGTCCGCAAATTTTGCGCCCCCATTGACATGAATGGGTATGCATCTGATCTGCAAAATTGCAGAAATATACGGTCGTGTGAATGGGCCCTAACAATCATTTTGACCAGGGGTGCCCAAACTTTTGCATGCCACTGTATACGTTAAATAGATTTATTTATTTTTTCTATGGTGACAAATGCCTCTGTTTAGCATCCATCTGAGGCATGCGTGTAATGTAGGTCTAAAGTGTATACGTTAAATGTGGGACCGAAACCTGATGTGAATACAGCCTTAGTGGTCTCTTTATTATGAAAATGGTGGTGGTCCAAGCTCCTAAACAAAACTGGAGAAGAAGCTCAGATGACGTGCTCGTTTTGTCAGTTTTTTCACTTTCTTTTGTGTCAGTGTGTCTGTTTTCATTTTTGGACATGTGACATTAGCTGGGGTCAAACATGAGTGAAGCTGGCCATACCTGTTAGATCTGTATCAGCTGAACCCCTCAAATTCAACATGTTCAACCAACCATATATTTATGGTATGGGGCCTCCTGACCCTAAATGTCAGGGGTTATAAGGAGTGGGCATATTGAATTTCAAGTTTTCACAGGAGAGCAGCTACTGCCTGAGGGATGTGTCCTCTCAATACCCTCAACTCATCCCCAACAGTTTATTCCCTGCTCATTGAAAAAATGTAGATATTTCATAAAGAAAGTAGAGAGTGCAGCATGCCGGTTGGGGTTGGGTATGTCTGATGTATTTATCTGCTGCTTGACTTCTTCCTCTCCACACTGACATAGAGAAGCTGTTTGGCTGGAGGAAGCGCCCAACTTATAAGAGGGGTTTTCTGAGGCATTTAGTTGTAAAAGTGTGTGTACTGCTTCTATATGATAAGAGGAAGGGTGAAAATGTCTGAGAGAAACTGGTTGAGAAATTTAGGGAAGGCTGTGGAAAGTGACACCTCATGGGGAAATGCTGAGACTTAAAAAATAAGGAAACACAGTTACTTTTCACATGACTCAGTATGTAACACCTTGTTTCCCAGGTGAATGGCAAGCAGCGGAATTACAAGGTCCTTATGGTTTATCTCCATATCAAAGTAAAGTGATATATTTGGCTATATCAGGTGTGTATGAACAGTCACCTAGGGCTGGTGGAAATCTGTATGAGCATTTACCTAGGGCTGGTGGAGATCTGAATGAAAATTTACCTAGGGCTGTTGGAGATCTGTATGAACATTCACTTAGGGCTGGTGGAGATCTGTATGAACATTTACCTAGGGCTGGTGGAGATCTGAATGAAAATTTACCTAGGGCTGGTGGAGATCTGTATGAACATTCACTTAGGGCTGGTGGAGATCTGTATGAACATTCACTCAGGGATGGTGGAGATCTGTATGAACATTTACTTAGGTCTGGTGGAGATCTGTGTGAGCATTCACTTAGGGCTGTTGGAGATCTGTGTGAGCATTCACTTAGGTCTGGTGGAGATCTGTGTGAGCATTCACTTAGGGCTGGTGGAGATCTGTATGAACATTTACTCAGGGATGGTGGAGATCTGTATGAACAGTCACTTAGGTCTGGTGGAGATCTGTGTGAGCATTCACTTAGGGCTGGTGGAGATCTGTATGAACATTTACTCAGGGATGGTGGAGAACTGTGTGAGCATTCACCTAGGGCTGGTGGAGATCTGTGTGAACATTCACTCAGGGATGGTGGAGATCTATATGAGCATTTACTTATGGCTGGTGGAGATCTGTGTGAACATTCACCTAGGGCTGTTGGAGATCTGTATGAACATTCACCTAGGGGTGGTGGAGATCTGTATGAGCATTCACCTAGGGGTGGTGGAGATCTGTATGAACATTCACCTAGGGCTGGTGGAGATCTATATGAACATTCACTTAGGCTGGTGGAGATCTGTATGAACAGTCACTTAGGGCTGGTGGAGATCTGTATGAACATTCACTTAGGGCTGGTGGAGATCTGTGCGAACATTCACTTAGGGCTGGTGGAGATCTGTATGAACATTCACTTAGGGCTGGTGGAGAACTGTATGAACAGTCACCTAGGGCTGGTGGAGATCTGTATGAGCATTCACTTACGGCTGGTGGAGATCTGTATGAACAGTCACCCTAGGGCTGTTGGAGGTCTGTATGAACATTCACTCAGGGATGGTGGAGAACTGTATGAACATTCACTCAGGGATGGTGGAGAACTGTATGAACAGTCACTCAGGGATGGTGGAGATCTGTATGAACATTCACATACGGCTGTTGGAGATCTGTATGAACAGTCACTTAGGGCTGGTGGAGATCTGTGTGAGCATTCACTTAGGGCTGGTGGAGATCTGTATGAACATTCACTCAGGGATGGTGGAGATCTGTATGAACAGTCACTTAGGTCTGGTGGAGATCTGTATGAACATTCACCTAGGGCTGGTGGAGATCTGTATGAACATTCACCTAGGGCTGGTGGAGATCTGTGTGAACATTCACCTAGGGCTGGTGGAGATCTGTATGAACATTCACTTAGGGCTGTTGGAGATCTGTATGAACATTCACTCAGGGATGGTGGAGAACTGTATGAACAGTCACCTAGGGCTGGTGGAGATCTGTATGAGCATTCACTTACGGCTGTTGGAGATCTGTATGAACAGTCACCTAGGGCTGTTGGAGATCTGTATGAACATTCACTCAGGGATGGTGGAGAACTGTATGAACAGTCACCTAGGGCTGGTGGCGATCTGTATGAGCATTCACTTAGGGCTGTTGGAGATCTGTATGAACATTCACTCAGGGATGGTGGAGATCTGTATGAACAGTCACCTAAGGCTGTTGGAGATCTGTATGAGCATTCACTTAGGGCTGGTGGAGATCTGTATGAACATTCACTTACGGCTGGTGGAGAACTGTATGAGCATTCACCTAGGGCTGGTGGAGATCTGTATGAACATTCACTTAGGGCTGGTGGAGATCTATATGAACATTCACTCAGGGATGGTGGAGATCTGTATGAGCATTCACTTAGGGCTGGTGGAGATCTGTATGAACATTCACTCAGGGCTGGTGGAGATCTGTATGAACATTCACTCAGGGATGGTGGAGATCTGTATGAACATTAACTCAGGGATGGTGGAGATCTGTATGAACAGTCACTTAGGGCTGGTGGAGATCTGTATGAGCATTCACTTAGGGCTGTTGGAGATCTGTATGAACATTCACTCAGGGATGGTGGAGATCTGTATGAACATTCACTTAGGGATGGTGGAGAACTGTATGAACAGTCACCTAGGGCTGGTGGAGATCTGTATGAACATTCACTTAGGGCTGGTGGAGATCTATATGAACATTCACTCATGGATGGTGGAGAACTGTATGAACAGTCACCTAGGGCTGGTGGAGATCTGTATGAACATTCACTTAGGGCTGGTGGAGATCTGTATGAACATTCACCTAGGGCTGGTGGAGACCTGTATGAACATTCACTTAGGGCTGGTGGAGATCTGTATGAACATTCACTTAGGGCTGGTGGAGATCTGTATGATCATTTACTTACGGCTGGTGGAGATCTGTATGAACATTCACTTACGAATGGTGGAGATCTGTATGAACATTCACATGGCCGGTATCTTTGCTATGCGGATCCGCAATTTACGGTTATGTAAACGTAGCCTTATTGTGTGCTGATCGCCTCTAATCTTTCCCCACCGTTCGGTCATGCTAAGGGCTTTTTCACAAGAGCGAGTCCTTTATGGGACTTGCAGGAGCTCATGGCATTATCATGATTTATAATGCTGTGTGCCTGCATGACTTCTGCAGAATCATACTGGCAGCTTTATGTCACTGTGATTCTGGAGAAGTAAGGTCATACTGAGGCAAAAACGGAGGATGACGCTCACACACGAAGCGTGATTCCTCAATGGGTTCGTTGCTGCTCTGCTTCTTCTGTTAGGAGCATTACTCAGTGAACACTACTACTCCCATTTCTTCTACCACCACTCCCCTCCTCTCTTGCTGTGTGCAGTTGCATCAGCTTGCATCTATAAGGCTAGAGCTACACGGCGTCACTCATCATTGCGGTCGCAATGTGACATACTACGACGCATCATAAATCCATCAGTTGGATTTACTACTGTTGCATCGCAGTAGCAGCATGTCGCATTGCAGCACATATGAAATACATTACGTGAAATGTTGTGTGACATTCTTGTTAGACCCTTTTTTGGTTGCGTGACTTATGTCTCTTTGTAGCTCTAGACTTACGGTACGGTACGGCAGTTTTTGATCCCAAAACCAGGAGTGGACTGAAAAAAAGAAGTAAGGAAGTAGTGTCTGCCCTTAAGACTTATTGCCACGTCCCCTGCACTTTGATTGACAGGGCGAGGAGCGAGGATGTTTTCGTTGCCAGGTCAAAGAGGAGAGGATGCTGCAGTTGCACAGAGAGCAGAACCGCTAGGTGTAACAACAACGTCCCCATTTCTCTAAGGCCTCATGTACACGACCGTAGATATTTTGCGGTCTGCAAAAAATGGATCCGCAAAAAAAAACAGCTGCCCCCTAATAGAACAGTCCTATCCTCATCTGTAATGCGGACAATAATTGGACATGTTCAATTTTTTTGCGGAACCGACATACAGAAATACGGAAACGCAATGCACACGGAGTACCTTCCGTTTTTTTTTTTTTTTAAATGAATGGTTTGCAAAAAAAAAACGGAACAGACACGGAAAGAAAATACGTTTGTGTGCATGAGCCCTTAGGCTCCATTCACACGTCCTGTTTTTCTTTCCTGATTTGATCCTGATTTTTTCAGGACCCATTGAAATGAATGGATCCAGATCAGGATCAGGATCGAATCAGGAAAGAAAAAGAGGACGTGCGAATGGAGCCTTAGAGTCTCATTTTTATTTATTAAAACATCACTTTTCTCAGCAATGCGGGCAATGTTCTGTTGTTAAACTACTACTCCCAACATGGTCCATTCACTTCTGTGGGAGTTTCAAGAATGGCCAAGCAAGTTTGCTTGCTGGGAATTGTAGTTTCACAACAGTTGCTAATGTTTTACTGCTGCACTAGCTATATTATTATTATTTAGTTTAGGCAGAGAAGTTTTTTTAACATTATCCCTGAGAATCATTACTTTATTATTATACTGTTTTGTGATATTTTAAGTCTTTTAAGTAAGGACTATCAGACATTTCTCCCTACTTCTTCTTTCAGCGTCCCTTGGAGTACATTTACCTGAGGAACAGGGACTTGTGGTGTGACCATATGAGTGTGATAAAAACGTGCCTCTTCTTCTATTTCAATGTGTAGTCGCATCCTCTGAGAGTCAGTTTGCATCATTTTTCTTGTTTTTCCAGGGTTATTTTGCATTGGAACCTTCTTACGTCTTAAAGAAATGAAGGAATAAAGAATGAACCGTCTTCCTGACAGAGAGAAACCATGAGCAACGCAATAGAACTAGAGGAAAACGTCAAGAAGCTGGTTGTACGCCTTCGAAATGTGGAGGAAGGGAAGCAGATTGACAATCTGGTTCAGATATTGGAAGATTTGCACGCTCACACCTTTTGTGATGATGGTACATTTTGGCGTACACTATTATAGTGCTGCCTTCCATTTCACGTCTATGAGAGTTGACATGTATGTATTTTATTGTCATTCTTATCAGCTCCAGAAATCTTCAGTCACGTGAATGTGCATCTGCCTCTCTTACTGGTGCTGGAGTCCTACACGAAAGTGGCTGTCATACAGGAGGTAATGTTACCTTTATACAAGGATGTGGAACTTTTTATTGTTTGCTTTTGGGTGAACATCGTGGCAATGGGTGGAATTTATCAACAGTAATATTTGAAGTCAGTTTGCTTGAGTTGCAGAACTTTACAACAAATGTATCCATGTTCTATGTTAATTTTAGTACATCTATAAAAGTAACTTTTTTTTGTCTAGAAATGTTACTCCAGTCTTTTTACGCCACCCCCCTACTGGAGTGAGTGTGCAACTTTTTTTTTTTTTAAAGTCACAAGGGTTTTATGGCGAAAAAAAAGTCGCAAACCTTTTAAAAATGCCATTTCTTAAAAAAAAATTTTGCAAGCGGCATTTCTATGATGCCCTCGCCACTTTCTCAAAAGGGAGCACAGCAAGGGCAGGAGGAGGTGGTGCCAGCAGGCCTTGCACATTTGTCTTCATTTACATCAGTTTCTGGTGTAAATGAAGACAGAAATCTATGGCAGCTACGAGCTGGAGTAGATTTCAGTTTGGGTGCACTGACTGCGCCTCACCATAGATTAGGTGCCTCCTTCAGAGGCACAGGGGATATCAAGACCGGTGGAGAAAACATTGATCTTGGTAAAGCCTCATTCAGACATCCGTGAGCAGGTGGTCAGTGATGCATCTGTGAAGCTGTCCGTGAAGGGTCCATGTTGGGTGTGTTTGTTTTTTGCTGAACAGCTGAAAAATAATTTTCAAAGCATCTGTTCTTAATGAGCCATGAAACACGGATGCAACACGGATGGACAAAATAGAACATGCATCCGTGCTAAAAACAGAAAACCCACAGACCGTGCTAAAACACTGATGTCTGAATACACACATTAAAATGAACGGGGATGTGTGCTGTCCGTGGAGAACACGTACAGCACATGTCTGTGGAACACTGACGTGTGAATGAGGCTTAAGTCACCCCACAGTGATAACTATGGAGTCACACCCACTTTTCAAAACTACAGTAAGTAGTAAAAATGCAGAAAGTCATAAAATGTCACTTTTTGAAGCTGCATTTCTGTAGTGCAGCGATGATAAATTCTCCCGCTTGTATTTGCATACTTCTATGCTTGTAGCTTACAATACTTTGGAGTTTGTAAGCCTGCTGTATGTGCCTCTAAAGAGGAAGCAAACATTGTTTTACTTTAAATAAAAAAATGATCAAAGACCTGTCAGGAGGAAGTTCAAGATTACCTAAGACGTTGTTCTTGTGGCTTATTTCATCTACATGTAACTGCTGTACTCTTACACCGAAGTTAGTGTCAGACCTTGTCACAAGAAAGTATTTCCCAAGAATACAGAGAAACTTTGAGCAACTTTTTCTTGCATTTCCCTCATGTGGTCTTGTTATTAGTGTTATATAGTGTATACGTTCTTGTACTTTCCCTTTTAATGACAGCTGAAAGTGACATGAGGGCTCACATATGTGGTCTCCTACTGCAGACAGAGCAGCAGGGGTTGGTGAGTAGGAGGAGAGTGGAAGTGACAGAAAAGCTCTTATATATTTATAGCATTGTGATTGCAGTATAAAACAGAATAGGATCAAATGAGAGTTGGCTATTAAAGGGAGTGTCAGGGCGATAGGATAATGTTGAATAAAATAAGTAATACTCATTTATTTCCAACATGCAGTTATTGGCAGAATCTGCCATGTATACTGCCAGACCTTCCCTTTAGTAGACCTGGAACTATGGTCACAGAAAAAGGGTATATGTAGGTTTGCACTGCCAGGTTTTAATAGGAACTTGTCACCATGAAAATGCAATGTAATCTGCAGGCAGCATGTTATAGAGCAGGAGGAGCTGAGAATATTGATATATGGTTTATGGGAAAAGAATCAGCAAAACTTGTATTGTATTCATTTATATTCCTGCTCATTCTGGGCTTTGAAGTCCAGGAGGCGGTCCTGTCAGTGATTGACAGCCTTCCCTCTATCACTGTGTATACAGAGATAGCTGTCAGTTACTGATAGGACCGTCTACTCGACTTCAGAGCCCAGAATGAGAAGGAACTTGTCAAAATAACTGGTTTTACTGAATCTTTTCCCACAAAACCATATATCAATCTCCTCAGCTCCTCCTGCTCTATAACACGGTGTCTTCAGCTCAGACACCATATTCAGCATGATGGTTTCCCTTTAAGACTATGGCCATGTGGCAACTTTGGTTGCATGACAGTATAACTATGCAACAGAAGCTTCCATGGAAAAGCAGTTGCACGCTCTGTGTAGTGTCATTCTTCTACTACTTTGGTGCAACAGAAAATCATTAGCCTTAGCTTAATTTATGGTTAGAAACAATGCTTTGTGGGAGGATCCTATGGGGGTCACTTATTAAGACTGGCGTTTTAGACGCCAGCCTTTATAAATAGGGATGAGCGAATCGACTTCGGATGAAACATCCAAAGTCAATTCACAGAAAACTTTGTAGAGCTCCATACAGTACTAGAATGTATTGGCTCCGATTACAGTACTAGAATGTATTGGCTCATGAGACTTCGTGTAATAACTTCATAAATTCATTTTTACAGTAAAAAAAACATTTTCTGTGGTGGTACCAAGTGGTACGGGAAATGGTGTTAGGCTACTTTCACACTAGCGTTTTAAAATTCCGGTATTGAGTTCCGTCATAGGGGCTCAATACCGGAATAAAACGCTTCAGTTTTGTCCCCATTCATTGTCAATGGGGACAAAACTGAACTGAAGACAACGGAATGCTCCTGAAAGCATTCCGTTCCGTCCTCAGACCGGAGAACAAACCGCAACATGCTGCGGTTTGCTCTCCGGTCCAGGCATCCGCACCAAGACGGATCCGGAATGACCCCCAGTGCAAGTCAATGGGGACGGATCCGTCTGGTGTGACCACAATGGTAACCGGATCCGCCCTCCATTGACTTTCAATGGAGTTCATGACGGATCCGTCACCACATACACACAATACACACATACAGACATAGACATACACATAAACATACACAGACATATATACATACAAATACACATACATACTTACATGCTCCCCGGCAGGTCTTCAGAGCGCCGGAGGGACAGGACGGCGCGCACAGATGACGATTCCACCAGGCACCCAGCAGAGGGCGCTGTGGGGAATCGTCATCTGTGCGAGCTGTCCTGCTCCTCCGGCACTCTGAAGACCTGCCGGGAGCATGTAAGTATGTATGTGTGTTTGTTTGTCTATATGTGTGTGTGTCTGTGTGTGTGTATGTATGTACTGTGTGACATGTGTGGGGCCGGAGCGCAGTTCCGGCTCCACACATGTCGCTGCGGCAGTCCTGATCCGGCAGCACCCTTCACCTGCCGGATCAGGCCTGCCGCTAGTGTGAAAGTAGCCTTACAGTAAAAATGAATTTATGATGTTATTACGCGACGTCTCACGAGACTTCGCAAAGTAATAACTTCGGCTAATCGGAGTCAATACATCGCTCCGTACAGTATTAGAACGGAGTTTTATGCGAATCGACTTCAGATGTTTCATCCAAAGTCGATCCGCTCATCCCTATTTATAACTCCCTATAACTGACGGTGGGTCTGCTGGAGTTATGTAGAGGAGCTGGCCACTACATAACTTCGGCGTAACCACTGCCAGTCTAAATGTAAGCCAGCTTCCAAGCTGTCTTACATTTAGACCATTTTCTACGCCTAAGGCTACTTTCACACTGGCGGCAGGCCTGATCCGGCAGGTGAAGGGTGCTGCCGGATCAGGCTGCCGCAGTGACATGTGTGGAGCCGGAACCGCGCTCCGGCCCCACACATGTCACACAGTACATACATACACATAAAATACACACACATATAGACATACAAACACACATACATACTTACATGCTCCCCGGCAGGTCTTCGGAGCGTCAGAGGGACAGGACGGCTCACACAGGTCACGATTCCGCACAGCGCCCTCTGCTGGGCGCCTGGTGGAATCATGACGATTCCACCAGGCGCCCAGCAGAGGGCGCTGTGGGGAATCGTGACCTGTGTGAGCCTCCTGTCCCTGACGCTCCGAAGACCTGCCGGGGAGCATGTAAGTATGTATGTGTGTTTGTATGTCTATATGTGTGTGTATGTTTATGTGTGTGTATGTGTCTATGTGTAGCCGGATCCGTAATGGACTCCATTGAAAGTCAATGGAGGGCGGATCCGGTTACCATTATGGTCACACCAGACGGATCCACCCCCATTGACTTGCATTGGGGGTCATTCCGGATCCGTCTTGGTGCGGATGCCTGGACCGGAGAGCAAACCGCAGCATGCTGCGTTTTGTTCTCCGGTCTGAAGACGGAACGGAATGCTTTCAGGAGCATTCCGTTGTCTTCAGTTCAGTTTTGTCCCCATTGACAATGAATGGGGACAAAACTGAAGCGTTTTATTCCGGTATTGAGCCCCTATGACGGAACTCAATACCGGAATTTTAAAACGCTAGTGTGAAAGTAGCCTAAAACAGAAGTAGGAAATGATAAATGAGACGGGCCCGTCCACTTCCCTACCCATGCCACACCCACTTTTTTAGACCCAGCATGAGTGGAGAGAAGTTGCATATTGCAGTGGAAATAATTTTTGCGCTGCAATCTGTGCCAGAAATACGCCTAAAATAGGTGTATTTCTGGATAGTAAATGACCCCTATATTCTTATTTCCATGAATTTATAGTACCTTTATATGCAGCTAGAGCATACAAAAGAAAGAACAGATTGCAATGCAATATAAAAGCAATGTGGACATTCTTTTCTTCAATCCTTCAAGTAATGGCTCTTATCTCCTACTGTCTGGTATGTATAGTGAAATATTACTGTTTGCTTTAAAACGCACCTTGATTTGCAAGTATTTGGATTAATTGGTCAATTGAGCAATCTGCCTCCAAAAGTAAACATATTAACATTGAGCAATAAGTTACCTTTCATGCTTACAAAAGTAAAGTCTAATATTAGCTTTACAGCTTCTAACATTTCCTGTTCAGTAAGGGTCCATGCAGGGAATGAAATTCAGATGAATGCTCGATCCAGCACTTGCCCCTACATGCCACTGATGACCTGACAAACAAGCAGATGCAATCTGATCGTTTCTTTACCCTATGATGTACTGCCCACAAACAATGAAACTGTATGGGGCTGAACAACCATGGTAATAATCAGGGGCAGACCAGCCATAGACCCTACAGGGAAATTCCCCAGTGGGCCAATGTCCATAGGACCACTGAGTTCTCACTGCGGCTGGTCGGGCACATATTATCGAGGTAACATTATTAGAGGACGTCCAGGCCGAATGCTGAAGGTAGGGAAGGCTTGGTGTGTGGCCCACATCTCACCTGCTAAGCCCCCTGATCCATATCCATAGTAGAGACAATTGGAGGATGAGGAGGACAGAAGGTGGCAGCTATTGATGGCCACCACAGAAGGACAGCTTCTGGAGAGGTATTTAGTGCTGTACTGTGATATTTGGTTCTGGGGGGTGGTATGCTGTGCTGCACTGTGGTATTACTTGTATTCTCCCATCTACTTGTGTTGTCCCGCCTTCTGTCATTCTGGACCCACCTACAATGTTGGGACCACTGTTAGGTTTTTTCCCAGGGCCACTTTAAAGGGGTTGTCCGAGTTATTTTTTTGTTCTTTATATGTTTCTAACTTGTCAGCTATAACAACTTTCCCATATACTTTGTGTTTCTAGAGCTGCTGGTTTCTCAGAGTTGACTGAGGGTCACATGACCTGTGATGTCACCTTATCTCTCTGCTCTGTGATGTTTAGTTCACAAGCCTCAGAGTTCAGATAACAGTCTGTACAGGAGACGTCACTGGCCACGCCCCCTTTCTTTGCCAGGCTGCTATCTGCTCTCTCCCTAGTTTCCTTCAGATAAAACATTAACCCCTTCAGCCAGAACACACTGAGGGCTCAAGGCTTTACAACAAACAGTAGCTGCAGCAGTGAGAGGAGACAAATACTGGGCACAAGAGCTGTAGAGGAATTGTATTGTACAAGAACAGGTAGGGAGAAATTCCTGTATGTATTAGCAGTGTCATTGTACAGCTGGGACTTGTAGTCCTACACAAACAACATGCTGCTGAGTATTCCAGCAGGCAGACATGTCACTCAGCACTTGTATTCATTCCCTTTGCAGAGAGGGAGGGGGAGGGGGAGGGGCTGAGATTGTTGTTATTGCATGTAAACAAAGGCCAGAAGAGAACCAGGGAAATTAGGAAATATGGATTTTTTTTGCCTAAAACTTGCTTAACTTAGTTATATATTGCTGCCCATCAGATTTACAGTGCTATATATTTTTTGTCATAACTCGGTCAACCCCTTTAAAGGGTTATTCTCATTTTAGACAATGGGGGCATATCGCTAGGATATGCCCCCATTGTCTTATAGGTGCGGGTCCCACCGCTGGGACCCGCACCTATTTCCAGAACGGAGCCCCCGAACTGAATGAGGGCGCCCTGATCATGCGCAGCCGCCCTCCATTCATTTCTATGGGGCCGCCGAAAATAGCCGAGCGCTGGCTCGGCTACTTCCGTCGGCTCCATAGAAATGAATGGGAGCGCACCGCGCATGCACGGCCTGGCTCCCATTCATTTCTATGAGCGGCGCGGGGAGCTGCGCCTGGTGGTGGCCGGCCCCCCGGAAACCTGGGGTCCTCCAGGCGCAGCGCTCCCCGCTCCGTTCTGGATATAGGTGCCGGTCCCAGCGGTGGGACCCGCACCTATAAGACAATGGGGGCATATCCTAGCGATATGCCCCCATTGTCTAAGATGAGAATACCCCTTTAAGTTCCCAGTCCTCCCATGGTTATAATTGTTCATCCCCATAAGAAGAGTTGATTATTCAATTCATATGCAGCTAATGAACAGGCAATGATTGGGAATGAACAGTGATTATTACACTGTGTATTGGCACTAAACAAATAGCCTTTTTATATTTTTTCTGAGATTTTAAGTCGTGATAAATTCAGCTATCACTGACCATTTACACTTGGCTGCTTCTTTAACTCCTATTAAGTTTGTATGAAACAAATGCTCATCACGCCATACAAATGTCTCCTCAGGATGGTAATCGGGTAAGTACTCCTCACCCCTGTGTTAGTGATTCAGTGAGGGTAAAACATTTACCATTTAGATGATAAATAGTTTTCTTCATGAATCTAAATTCATAGCTTCATTTTCTGTGTTTCAGGTGGGCTGGTCTCTACTCTGCCGACTGATAATAGTATATCCAAATATACTACATAGTTTACATACTCCAGTAGATATTGGCCATGAATGGGAAGTGCTTGGCGTTCATCAGTAAGTATGCAGTAGTATTGCACTTACATTATAGTAATGTGGAAGCAGCACATACTGTGCTGTGTGTTCATCCATGAGCAGAGTCCTCTTGCTATTATTAAATATATTCTATGTACTCTTTTGGGGAATTTTTGCATTGTACTTATTTTGAGCCTTACTAAAAATATTGAGCCCCTCTCATGCTGTGTGTTTTTACTGTGTTCACTTCCAGGCAGCTCAGATGACGGCTTCCTTATCTTCTGCTCTCTGACATATTAAACCTCCTTAATAGCTAAATTCTTATCTTACTGATGGGAATGTGGTGTAAATGAGTCTTTTGAGCTATTAAGTAATTTAGGCTACTTTCACACTAGCGTTAGTACGGAATTCCGGCGGGTGAAAGGGACCCGCCGGATCCGTACTGAGGTAATACAACCTTGTGGATCCGTAATTCCGGATCCGGTTGTATTAGCTTTTAAACGGATCCGGAATAACCTCTATTGAAAGTCATGGAGGACGGCTCCGTTTACAAGTGTGTCCACACCAAACGGATCCGTCCCCCATTGACTTGCATTGGGGTCCATTTCCGGATCCGTTTAAGGTGGCGGATAACTAAGTACGGAGAGCACACCGCAACATGTTGGCGGTTTGCTCTCCGGTCTGAAAGACTGACGGAATGCTTCCAGGGAGCATTTCCCTTTGTCTTCAGTTCAAGTTTTGTCCCAATTGACAATGAAATGGGGACAAACTGAAGCGTTTTATTCCGGTATTGAGCCCCTATGACGGAACTCAATACCGGAATTCCATAACGCTAGTGTGAAAGTAGCCTTAGAGGTAAGGTTTATTAGATGACCGGCACAAGGTGAAAGTGCAAGTACGATTCTCACAGCTAGGCAGAAGTTAACACTTTATGACAAAGCTGCTGAATATTTTTTTATTAAAGGCCAATTGAAAAAAATGATTTTAAAGGGGATATCCAATATCAATAACTCCCCCCTCCCATGTGCCAGGCCACTCACAGGGAATATACTTACCTGGCTCCCTGCAGCGCTCCTGATCCCTGCACCGCCGCTGCTGCTTCTCCCCATGCGTGGATGTAAACATCCGATGTCAGGGGGGGAAAGCCAATAGCAGGCGGGGACAAGCCTCCCTAGCATCGCGGGAGACGTAATTTTTTATAGTATGCAAGTACGGCCACTGCTGCTGGATTGGAGGGTGGTCATAACCATGGAAACGAGCGGTGTATAATGTGATGAAAAAATTAATCAAGCCAGCAAAGGAAGCAATATGGACAATAACAATACATTAGTAATAGTAAGTGACTTATAATAACTTTCTCTACGTAATAAATGCTATTTTCTGAAGTGGCAAAACCCCTTTAAGGCTCATGCACACGGCCGCAAGTGTTTTGCGATCTGCAAATCGCAGATCCGCAATGCACAGATCTCAGCCAAGTGTATGTCACCATTCATTTTTACACTTCAGTTGAACTGCACTATCCTTGTCCGCAAAACGGAAAAGAATAGGAGATGTTCTATTTTTTTTTTTTTGTGGGGTCGCGGAACAGATCTGCAGATGTGGATAGCAAACGGGTGAATTTATAGTACCTTTATATGCAGCTAGAGCATACAAAAGAAAGAACAGATTGCAATGCAATATAAAAGCAATGTGGACATTCTTTTCTTCAATCCTTCAAGTAATGGCTCTTATCTCCTACTGTCTGGTATGTATAGTGAAATATTACTGTTTGCTTTAAAACGCACCTTGAAGCCCACATCTCGCCTGCTAAGCCCCCTGATCCATATCCATAGTAGAGACAATTGGAGGATGAGGAGGACAGAAGGTGGCAGCTATTGATGGCCACCACAGAAGGACAGCTTCTGGAGAGGTATTTAGTGCTGTACTGTGATATTTGGTTCTGGGGGGTGGTATGCTGTGCGGCCACTAACATAGAACTTATGAACTATCTTGGGGGGGTGACACTTCCAGTGCTATCCTTGGCTTCTAAATCATTCCTAGACTCCCCTATTAAATTGGAGCCATAAAAGACATGCCTAATGAAAAAGCCCCAGGTATGGATGGCTTACCCACAGAAATCTATAAAATGTATAGCTCGGCATTGCCACTGCATATGCTAGAGGTTTTTAACTCTGCCTTTCAGGGAGGGAAATTACCACCATCTATGAGGGACGCTGTTATAGTGGTTCTCCCAAAACCGGGTAAGGACCCAACTACTCCCGACTCATATAGACCTATCTCCCTTCTCCCGACAGATGGGAAGGTGTTGGCTAAGGTGCTTTCTATACGACTAGCAACGGTTATTTCCTCCATTATACACCCTGACCAGACTGGCTTTATGCCTAATAAATCTACAGCTGTTAATCTCAGACATTTATTTTTGAATATGCAGATTACCTCTGATAATATAGGTGATAGAATTATTCTATCCTTGGATGCTGCAAAGGCATACGACAGCGTAGAGTGGAACTATCTCTGGGCGGTTATGAAGAAAATGGGTTTTGGGGATATATTCATAAAATGAGTACAATTATTATATACTTCACCGAGAGCATGCGTACAAGCTAATGGGACGACTTCCAATATGTTCCACCTGGGTAGAGGCACCTGTCAGGGATGTCCGCTATCCCCGTTATTGTTCACTATCGCCTTAGAACTTCTAGTATCACAAATAAGAACCACGCCAAATAAAAGGGGATTTAAGTTCGGATCTAGGGAAGAAAGAATAGCTTTGTACGCGGACGATATGTTACTCTTTCTAGCTGACGCTACTGCATCTTTAACAAACACTATGAACATTAGGCTTCATTCACACGACCGTATGTTCATTTCCGTATCTTATCCGCATTTTTGCGGATAAAATGCGGAACCATACGGACCCATTCATTTTTCCATAGGAGAAAAAAAAATGCGGAATGCACACCGTGTGCATTCCGCATCCGTATATTACGGAAGTTCTCCCGCAAAAAAAAGGAAACATGTCCTATACTTGGCCGCAAAACACGTCCGTAGCCCCATTAAAGTCAATGGGTCTGCAAAATTACGGAACACTACGGAAGACTTTCCGTATGTCTTCCATTCCGTTTTTATACGGACACGGAATACATACGGTCGTGTGAATGAAGCCTTATTCGTACTTTTGGAGGTTATTCTGGTCTGCAGATTAATTGGGGAAAATTGGTTATATTACCCATAGATACCTGGCCAAGGGAGAGGGGGGATAGAGTGGGAGAACTACAATGTGTGTCTACCTTTAAATAGCTTGGTATTACAATATCTACTAATAGTAAAGACTTCGTCCCTTTGAATATCTACCCCTTACTGGATATATAGCAAGCTAAAAAAAAGGCCTGGAATGCAATACGGTTATTTTTAATGGGTAGGGCCAATCTTATAAAATTGATCTTAAAGGGAGTCTGTCACCTCATTTTCATCTATATAGCCAACAGCAGTGCCCCACAGACGATTGCATACACATCTCAGACATACCTGTGTGCACTGTGTGTGTGTGTGTGTGTGTGTGTGTGTGTATTCCTCGTTCAGAAAAAGCACTTTTATTCTGCAGGAAAACAGCTCCCAAGTGCCCGGCTCTGCTGCTGCTGCAAACCAGACTGGAGGGGGGAGGGCAGCTTTAGCTGCTCATATCTTGGGATTAGTAGATAGAACAATGGTTCTGACCTTCTTTGAAAGCAGACATTCCAAGCTTTAAAATGATACCAAAATCACAGCATATCAGAAGATATAGCTGTTAGAAATCGAGTCAGGAGAGAAAGCTGTTTTTAGTTTCACTTTCAGCCGGGCACTTGGGAGTTGTTTTCCTGCAGAATAAAAGTGCTTTTTCTTGACATGTAATACAGACACACAGTGCACACAGGTATGTCTGGGATGTGTCTGCAATCGTCTGTGGGGCACTGCTGTTAGTTATATAGGTGAAAATGAGGTGACAGACTCCCTTTAATGCCACAAATGTTATACCTTCTCCACAACTCACCAATATGGTTACCGGGCTATATATTCCAGAAGATTGATAGACTCTTTACACAATTACTATGGAAAACGGGAGTCCCTAGAATAAAATTGGAGAAACTACAACTACCTGTGAACAAAGGAGGGTTGGCAGTGCCTAATATGTGGCTATACTTCGTGGCTTCTCAACTACAGCACTTTGCAAGGTGGGAGGGGGCGATAGCCTCTGATTCAAGAGTTCTCCTCATTAAAGAGGACCTTTCATCAACTTTTAAAAAATCAAACTACACTATGTACCTTATAGTGTATCCCCCTCTGATGGCAGAGCGGACCGCTCACAGCAGGGTTGAACTCCTTCGGCCCTGCTGTGAGCGGTCCGCTCTGATTGGACAGCGCTCACAGCAGGGCAGAAGCAACGCCCATTGAGGAACAGGGAGTCTCCTCCTCCCTGTTCCGATGCTTCTGAATTTACATAAAGCCCGACAGAAGACCGGGGGGCCGTGTGAAGCCACCGGGGGACCATTTGAAAAAAAAAAAAGCGCCGCTACCATCAGAGGGGGATACACTATGAGGTACATAGTGTAGTTTGATTTTTTAAAAGTGGTGAAAGGTCCTCTTTAAGTACAAGGTTGGAGCAGGGAATCTATTTTCGGCACTTGAATCTGAAGAATTCCTTCAGGTGGGCAGAAGTGTTCCTATTTTTTAAGTTATGTATCGGGTGTGGGATAGGGGCAAAAAAGCGCTGGAAATAAATGGCAATTTTGACTGTCCCCCTTTATGGTTAAATACTAAACTGACTGAACTAGGGAAACTACAGGTACACCCTAGTTGGCGTACACAGGGCATTATGTCACTTAAACATTTATATAAGAATGGTAGATTTAAATCTTTTACCCAACTCGTGGAGGAATTTGGAATCCCACGGTCATCCTTCTACTTTTATCTCCAAGTGAGACATGCCCTGCAAGCTCAAGAAAAAATCGGGTGAAATTGCCACGGACAAGTGGGAATGGCTGCTGAAACAAACGCAGAAATTAACTATTAGCCTAGCTTATAGGATATCACAAATATATCTACTACACAAGGTTTATCGTACTCCAGAATTCCTGCACAAAATAGGAATTCGCCCCAATGCCCAATGTGTTAGATGTTCTGACTCGCCTGCCGACCTCCTACATGTCTTCTGGCAATGCCCTAAACTAAATGACTTCTGGGATAAGATCCTCAACAGAGTGGACCAGGTATTTAAAATTACTATCCCCAGGAACCACTGAATTGTGTATTGGCGTACTTGGAGCCCCTTTCGGTGAGAGAAGTTACCAAAATAGCCATATCAAAGATCTTATATGAAGCAAGGAAGTTGATAGCCTCGCTATGGCTAGACTCGACCCCTCCTACATTTAGGGCTTTTTTTATCTGACCTACAGTCTTCTTTCTGGCCACATCGCTGTTGGTAGCGGTGCACCACCAATGAGGCCGGCGGAGGCGATCGCCTCAGGCAGCACCAGGTAGAGGTGAGATAGGGGCAGCCGAAGGGACATGGCCTGAAGGGAACGGGCTAGGTCAAGAAATTGGCATTAGGGAGGAAGTTTTTCTATTTCAGTTTTCGCCTCAGGCAGCAGAAAGGCTAGGTGCACCCCTGGCTGTTGGACTACTTCTTACAGTCTGCTGCCGTGTTGGTCGTTCTGCACAGGAGGTGGGGTGCAGTTTGGGGGGCGAGGGAGGGGTTGTTTTTCTTTTTCTTTGATTGGGACAAAAGCTTTTGTAAAATTGTGTCATGACAAGTTGTAATGATTACTTTGTTACTTCCTATGTACCAAATGATGACACGACAACTGTAATCTTTATTAATATCCTGTGTTTCTTCACGGTGTTGTAGTTTTATTATGCAAAAAACTCAATAAAAACAATTTGAGTTAAAAAAAAAAGAATACGCTCATGTAAAATTGGCCTGAGGCTATGTTCAGGCAGCAAAATGTGTAGTAGAAAATCAGCGGCAGATCAGTGGTGTAATTAGCACCTGAAAACGGGTCGGTTTGGGTGGTCTAAGTGCTATAGACACACCTCTATTCATCAATGTACTTTACACCTTTCCCATTGACTTCAATAGGGAAAGCATCCTCAAAAAAATGGTTCAAAAGAAGTATAAGCCCTTTTCTTTTTTAAAACAGCTACATAAAAATACATATGCATGTGTACTGGGGTGTGTGACACTGTTTGGTAGCGTTTTGAATGCACAATATTCAGTTTAAGGCCTCATGCACATGAACACATTTTGTTTCCGTGTCCGTTCCATTTTTTTGTGGATAGGATGTGGACCCATTCATTTCAATGGGTCTGCAAAAAATGCGGACAGAACATCGCGTGCTGTCTGGATCCGTTTATCAGTTCCATAAACCCGCAAAAATTATAGAACATGTCCTATTCTTGTCCGTTTTGCAGACAAGGATAGGCATTGTTACAATGGATCCGCAAAAAAAACGATGTAACACGGATCTCATCCGTATTTTTTGCAGATCTGCATTTTGCGGACCACAAAATACATCTGTTCGTGTGCATGTAGCCTAAAGTACCTGTTTTACACTGAATAGTTTTGGTAAAGCAGGCTCAGTACTTTCTACTCTTCTCTCTTATAGGTCTTCAATTATACGCTGCTGTGATTATTGATATTTCACTATTTCCATCACTGCATACATTACAATTGCTTCTCATACAAAATGATCTTGTGGACCTAAAATATTTTTTTCATTGACTTTTCAGACAAATTCTGAAAATCCTGTCTATCTATCTGACAAATCTTGATGTCTTGACAGTTGGATTGAAAGCTCTAACCAGCATCCTTGAGTCAGGTACATGTGATAACTTTTCTAAGCCACGTTTGTTATAAATGATAATACTTGATGTTTCTGAACAACCTGCCTTTGTAAGTAAGATCTTATTTGCCCCTCTTACCGGGTGATTTAGCAGCATAATGGCAGTGTTTTCAGGCCCCATAATCTAGAAATGGAACCTGCAATTTCATTTGTCCTGTTTTCCAATTATTCCACAAAAGGGACAGTGTTTTCTTCTGATGTGTTTTTATGCTGCTTTATACTTTGTATTTTCCTTGTGAGTCTTATACTGTTATTGTCATTTACGTATGAGGCAAATCTACTTATAAATGTATAAGTATTAGTAATGGAAACAATTTGATGAACTAAATTTACTAAGATGTTCAATTAAAGGGTTTCTGTCACCAGTTTTTTCGGTATGAATCAGGCTGACATTAGAGATGTGCTAATGTCACCTGATTCCCAATATATATCTGTTTTATTTACTGGTGCCCCCATTTTTATATAAAATGAACTTTTATTTTATGCTAATAAGGCTCCTAGGTGCAAGGGGTGTTACCTCTGCTCCTAGAGGCTCTGTTGATTGATCGGACCAGGCAGAGAAGAAACACTGCATTCACCATACCTTTTAAGGACCTTCAATGATGTCATGACCATGTGATCAGTCACATGGTTTAGGAGGAGACAGGCTGTTTGTGTGATCCTAACCATGTGACTGATCACATGGTCATGACATCATTGAAGGTCCTTAAAAGGTATGGTGAATGCAGTGTTTCTTCTCTGCCTGGTCCTGTCAATCAACAGAGCCTCTAGGAGCAGGGGTAACGCCCCTTGCACCTAGGAGCCTTATTAGCATAAAATAAAAGTTCATTTTATATAAAAATGGGGGCACCAGTAAATAAAACAGATATATATTTGGAATCAGGTGACATTAGCACATCTCTAATGTCAGCCTGATTCATACCGAAAAAACTGGTGACAGAAACCCTTTAACCGCTTACTAACCACCATGAAGGGAAGAGCAGGAGCTCAGCTGTCTTGTGACAGCCAGGTTCCTGCTGTAAAAGTTCAGATAGCAGAACCGCTAATCCCAGTCTTTTACCCCCTCAGATGTCGTGGTCAGCTATGATAGCAGCATCGAGGGAGTGGGCTCCCTTTGTCGCCTATAGGTACTGCCTCAGATGAGATTGCAGGGTGCAGATGCCATTACATGTCCAATGAAGGCCCTCAGGTCTGCCCTGCGTGTATGCCTATTAGGGTCCATTCACACTTCCGCAAGTGTTTTGCAGTCCGTAAATTGCGGCTACGCAAAACACGGACACCGGCCATGTGCGTTCCCCATTTTGTGGACTTCACATGGCCGGCTCTATAATAGAAATGCCTGTTCTTTGCTGCGGACAAGAATAGGACATGTTCTATTTTTTTGCTGGGCCACGGACTGGAAGTGCGGATGCAGACGGCACACTGTGCGCTGTCCGCAACTTTTGGTGCCCCATTGAAAATGAATGGGTCAGCACCCGTTCTGCAAATTTGCAGAACGGATGCGGACCCATTATGCGGAAGTGTGAATGGACCCTTAGGGAGTGGAACCACCTAATAGGTTTCTTAATAACAGCATAATACACTACCCTACATACTGTAAGTAGTAGAGTGTATTGTGTACGCAGTTAGAGTTTTATAAAAGAAAATCTCCAAGTTACAAAAACACATAAGCACACCTTTTTCCATTAAAAATGTTTTTCAGAGGAAAAAATGTAAACAATTATAACAGCTCCACCTAGTTGTATGGTTAGGGTTCAGTGGGGAAGTCAATAATAACTCCGCATCTGTAATGATCTGAACCATACAATAATCACCAGTTTATTCCGCAGGGTAAATATCATTAAAAAAAATGGGACAGAGTTGTTTTTTTTTTTTTTGCTCATCTGCCACAAAAACTGGGAATGAATACTGATCAAAAAATTGTATGTACCCCAAAATGATTCTACTGAAAACTACAAGTCATCCTGCAACACGCAACCCCTCACACATCTCAGGAGAAAGAAAAATTTATGGGTATTGGGATGTGGCAATTGGAGATGAGCAAAGTTTTGAAAAATTTGATTCGGACGATTTGCCAAAGTTTGGCAAGAAATTTGATTTGTTACAAGTTAATTTGTCATGAATCACTATAAATCGGGTATAGTCGTACGTCAAGGTGGCTGAGGAAATGTATGGAGCAGGCTGCTGCACTGAACCCAGCCATAGCGGTGGGTGTCGGCTGTATCTTACAACCGGCCGCAATGACGGAGAATGGCGAACCCCCCGAACTACATCATTTAACCCCTCAGATGCTGTGATCAACACTGATCCCGGCATCTGTGAGGTAAGGCAGAGGGATGCAGCTCCATCTGCCTTCCGGTCGGAGCCCCGGCAGTGAAATGGCAGCCTGGATCCATTTGAAGCTTCCCATGGCTGCCATGGTAACCCCTCTGCTGCGGTGTGCACGAGGCACAGCAAGGAGCGTGTCAAAATGCTATTTACCTTAATAGATCTCTATTAGAATGAATAGTACAAGGGATCAAAAGATCCCAGGTTCTAGCCCCCTAATATTAGGTATCACCATATCCAAAAATTTCCTGTGCATTGATTTCCGTAATGGGAAAAAAACAAAAACTCACGATTCACTGCTTTTTTTTGTCACCTTTCCCCTCCAAAAAATTGAATAACAGTTACCAATAAAATCTAAATTTCATCCCACAAAAAACAAGCCCTCATATATCTCTGAAGACCGAAACAAAAAAGTTATAGCTGTCAGAAAATGGTGGTGCAAACAAAATTAGTTTTTTTTTTCAAAGGTTTTAATTTTTTTTTAAACTAGTAAAGCAAATAAAAATAAAATACAAGTATGGAATCGCCATATTGACACGCAGAATGACATTATGTGATTTTTAGAGCACATTGAACACTGTGATGTGTTTTTTTCCCCCCATTTTCCAATAATTGAAAGGGTAAATCCTAGGGATATACCATCAATGTACCAGAGGTTAACCCCTTTAATATGTAACTGTATGAAAATGATCACTGGGGCCTTATGAAACTCATCCAGCACTCATATGAAATGTTTTTTTAATTTTTTTTCTTCTGCAGATGTAATACATTTTCTGGTTTTGGATCATGAATCGGATGTTTTTCTATTGATTTTTGAAGCTATGAAGCTCTTTTCAGATAAAGAAGATATTCAGATATATGGCTGCCAAGCATTGTATTTGCTTTTAATGAAAGGTATAATTCTAGAGAACTTTAAGGGGTCTAATTTCTTTCTAGGCTTGTATAAAAAGCTTCTAAGCAAAACACAAAGAAAAATAAGGACTCTGTGAGTACCCTAAAATACGTAATATGATGGATGCATTGTTCTGGACCTGTTTATATTGAGATTTTCCTTTTGATAAGAATTGCTCTCTATAGGTGTTGTAAAAAAACACTTTGCAATGTACAGTATTTTTCACTTTATAAGATACACCTGATGATAAGACGCGGCCCAGGTTTTATAGGAGGAAAATAAGAAAAACATATTTTTCATCAGACTTCATATCAGATCCTCAGATCACCTCAACATCAGCCCCATACAGATTCATAGATAATCAGACTACATCCTAGACCTATCAGCCCCGTATCAGGACTCACATCAGGCCCCCGTATCAGGACCACATCAGCCCCATCAGGACCTCACACCCCCGTATCAGGCTCCTCAGACCCCGTATCAGACTCCATCAGACCCCGTATCAGGACCTCACATCAGACCCCCGTATCAGGACATCAGACCCCCGTATCAGACCTCACATCAGACCCCCGTATCAGGACCTCACATCAGACCCCCGTATCAGGACCTCACATCAGACCCCCGTATCAGGACCTCACATCAGACCCCCGTATCAGGACCTCACATCAGACCCCCGTATCAGACCTCACATCAGACCCCGTATCACATCACATCAGACCCCGTACAGACTCACATCAGACCCCCGTATCAGACCTCACACAGACCCCCGTATCAGGACCTCACATCAGACCTCACATCAGACCCCGTATCAGGACCTCACATCAGACCCCCGTATCAGGACCTCGCATCAGACCCCGTATCAGGACCTCACATCAGACCCCCGTATCAGGACCTCACATCAGACCTCCATGTCAGACCCCAATCAGACCTCCGATCAGAATTCCATGTCACACACCCATCAGACCTCAGATCAGATTTTCATGCCAGACCCACATCAGACCTCAGATCAGAGATAAAATACATAAGAGTAGTAGTAACCCATTAACACAAAATCACATGTATGTCATTTGTATGGGGGAGCCTTACAAGCTGAGTCTGCTCCATACACGGCAGGTGCTGATTGTATAATACAACAGACACCCACTTGCAGTCCCAACTCAGATCCTGGTCATTTAGCCACTCAGCTGCGACACTCAATAGTGACTGTGGCATTTGAGGGTTTAGACAGAGGAAGGGAACCCCCTCTGTCCTCTGATCAGAGCCTCTGAGGCAGTCACAGGGCTCTGATTGGTTACTATGGCAAACTGGGGCCCTGAGAGGGCAGAGATAGCAGACATGAAATTCCAATGTAGAAAAAGCGATTTCTCCAGCACTCCTTTAAGAAATCAATCCTTTATTGTAAATGCATTCAAACTATCGTACAAAAGGATAACAAAAAAAAACTAACAAAAAAAACTGCATTTCAGACATAGTAAGACTAGTCCTACTCATGTCTGTGTCCTGTGTTATTGTGTCACGTAAATGCGTAGGTTTGGTTTTTTTTATGTTTTTTTTTTAATCCTTTTATGTAAGATTTCTTTACTGCATTTACAATAAAGGATTGCTTTTTTTAAGAAGTGCTGGAGAAATCACTTATTTCCACATTGGAATTTCACATCAATGCCTGTCAGTAGTTCAGGAATTCTTTGTGCACCCAAGTCTTGATGCTACAAGTTTATGACAAGAGTGAACGAATCCCATTTGTTCTGTTATTATTTTAATAGCCCTAGTATACTTCTGATTAAGCTGTTTCACAGACTACGATAGTATTGTATTGCAGTCTGTGGTCCAGTCGATCAGAAGTACGGGATTTATCGTGCACAGTGAATGTTGTGAGGGGAAAAAATTAATGTGCCCAATTTGTTTTTTTTTAATCAGCCCCTTCAAAAAAATATTGAATACCCAAAAATGGTACCAATAAAAACGACAGCTCACCCCACAGAAATGAGCACTCAAACAGCTCTGTAGACAGATATGTAAATAAAGTTATGGCTGTCAGACAGAGAGTGTATAATTGTATATATTTGTTATTGCCATAATTATACAGATTTGCAGAATAATGTCATTGTGTCATTTTTAGCACACAGCGAAGAGCGTAAAAACCTCAAAAAACCATGGTGAAATTGGGTTTCTTTCTTTATTTTTTTTCAATTTCACCTCACAAAGAAATGTTCCCTGTTTTCCAAGATATGGTATATTAAATTCTGCAAAAAATAAGCCCTAATATGACTAGGTGACTGAAAAATGAAAATGTTATGGCTCTTGGAATGCAGAAAGGTAAAAACAAAAGTTTAGAAACAGAATTTTAGAAATATTTGCTAATTTATTAACCTTTTTCTGACTGGAGTATTTTTGTGCTTTTGTTTTTTCACTCTCTGCCTTCCTAGAGCCATCATTTTTTAATTTTTGTTTACATAGCTGTATGAGGCCTTTTTTTGCGGGACAAGTTGTACTTTCTAATGGCACCGTTTAATATTGCTCACAATGTAGTGGAAAGCTGGAAAAAATCCATATGAGGTGAAATTGGAACAAAAAGCACAGTCCTGCCACAGTTTTATGGCTTTTGTTTTTACAATGTTCTCTGTACAGTAAATCTGACATGTTACCTTTAGAGATGAGTGAACGTGCTCGTCACCAAATTTCCCCATTTTTATAATAACATCCATGGAACTGTATGAGGTCTCATGTTTTGCAGTGCAATCTGTACTTTTTATTGATACTATTTTGCAGTGTGTATGGCTTTTGAGGTGTAGTGACGAAAATGCAGCAAATCGGCCTTTTTGATTTTTTTCCCATTACAGCATTCACTGTGGCGTTATTGCCAATCACAGAGTTAGCTCTGGGTGTCTTTTGTGTAAAATAGCAGATACCCGGCGGCTATGGGGCCGTCTTTGTTCTACACCAGGCGTCATCTTTTTAGACCTGACCAGTCTTGTAATTGTATGCCCCTTGTCGGGAAGGGATTAAAAGTTAAAAACTACAAATTCAGGATGTTTACTGGGACACTTGAAATATTGCTAAGAGGGCTCCCATTTCTCTTGATTATTTTTTTTCTAAACCTTGATTAAGATCCACCTGTGGTAAATAGACCAGACACACATCTGTCTGTATAAGCTCTCAGAGCTAGCAATGCATATCAGAGCCAAAACCAAGCTATGAGGACAAAGGAACTGACTGTAGAGCTCAGAGACAGAATTGTATGGATGCACAGATCTAGAGAAAGGGTACAAAAATTTGCTGTTGTAACTGAACGTTCCCAAGAGCACAGTGGCCTCCATAATTCATAAATGGAAGAAGTTTGGAACAACCACTCTTCCTAGAGCTGACTGCTCCTCCAAACTAAGTAATCGGGAGAAAAAGGCCTTGGTAAAAGAGATGACCAAGAAACCAATGGCCACTCTGGCTGAGCTCCAGAAATTTTGTGTGCAGGTGGGAGAAACTTCCAGAATGTCAACCATAACTGCAGCACTTCAATAGTCTGGTCGTTGCAAGAAAGAGGCCTCTCAGACACATCAAAGCCAGCCTAGAGTTTTCTTAAAAGCACCTAAAGGACTCTCATACTGAGAAAAAAGATTCTGTGGTCTGATGAAACCAAAATTTAACTTTTTTCCTCAATTCTAAGCCTCATATCTGGAGTAACGTGGCTCTGTTCATCACCTGCACAATACTATCCCTGCAGTGAAGCATGATGGTGGCAGCATCATGCTGGGGAAGGGGTGTTTTTCAGCAGTTGGGACAGGAAGACTGGTCAGGGTAGAGGGAAAGCTAAACAGAGTAAAGTACAGAGATATTCTTAATGAAAACCTGATCCAGAGTGCTCTGGACCTCAGACTGGGCAGCAGGTTTACCTTCCAACAAGACTATGACCCTCAGCACACAGCCAAAACAATACAGGATTTTCTTGGACTTATTTCACATTTGCATTTCAGATCTGGCAGATCTGGCATTACTGGATGCTACCAGAATGCCGTCCAGCCTATTAAGTATAATCGGATCCAGCAGTGATCCGGCCATGATCCAGCAAATATGCCAAGAATCAACCTGACAAATATTGCTGCACAGATTCATTGCCGGAACATGCTGTCGGCACTGTGAAACAAGCCTTAGGACAACTCTGTGTAAGCTAGAACATGGACAGATGGCCTGCCCTGGACCACATTATAGTCAATGAGAGCATACAGCAGCTGGAGTATGCGGCTATACCCAATATGGTATATACAGCAGGCTGCTCTTTTGCCAGTCTGTGTATCTATTATACACCAAGGCCATCAAATTAACCCCTCCATGTCCCCCAGCACCATCATTAGCCCCTCCATGTCCCCCAAGGCCATCAAATTATCCCCTCCATGTCCCCCAGCACCATAATTAGCCCCTCCATGTCCCCCAGCACCATAATTAGCCCCTCCATGTCCCCCAGCACCATAATTAGCCCCTCCATGTCCCCCAAGGCCATCAAATTAACCCCTCCATGCCCCCCAGCACCATCATTAGCCCCTCCATGTCCCCCAAGGCCATCAAATTATCCCCTCCATGTCCCCCAGCACCATAATTAGCCCCTCCATGTCCCCCAAGGCCATCAAATTAACCCCTCCATGCCCCCCAGCACCATCATTAGCCCCTCCATGTCCCCCAAGGCCATCAAATTAACCCCTCCATGTCCCCCAGCACCATCATTAGCCCCTCCATGTCCCCCAAGGCCATCAAATTAACCCCTCCATGTCCCCCAGCACCATCATTAGCCCCTCCATGTCCCCCAAGGCCATCAAATTAACCCCTCCATGCCCCCCAGCACCATCATTAGCCCCTCCATGTCCCCCAAGGCCATCAAATTAACCCCTCCATGTGCCCCAGCACAATCATTAGCCCCTCCATGTCCCCCAAGGCCATCAAATTAACCCCTCCATGTCCCCCAGCACCATCATTAGCCCCCCCATGTCCCCCAGGGCAATCAAATTAACCCCTCCATGTCCCCCAGTGCCATGAGCCAGCCCCCCTAATCTTTTAACAATACTTACCTTACCAGACAGGGTCCGCTCACCACGCTGCTGGGCGACATGGAGTCCGCAGGAGACGACCGCTGCTTCTTCCCAGCATGCAGTGGGAGGGGCCTGACGTCACACACAGCGCTTCCTTGTGTGGCCCAGCCAGAGACCTGACTTGAACCCATTTCGAACATTTCTGGAGACACCTGAAAGTGGCTGTCCCCATCCAACCTGACAGAGCTTGAGAGGATCTGCAGAGAAGAATAGAAGAAAGTCCCTAAATCTCAGGTGTGCATTTCTTGTGGCATCATTCCCAAGAAGACTACAGACTGTAATTACAGCCAAAGGTGCTTCAACTTTTTATTTTAGGGTTTCCTTTTTAATAAATTAGCAAAGATTTCAAACTCTTCGATTCTGTTTTAATGGGCATTCAGCAGATTGATGGAGAATAACAAGATTTCTTTTTTATTTTAGCACAAGGTTGCAACATAACAAAATGTGAAAAAATGAAAAGAATTTCCGAATGCATTCTAGATATGGTTTTTCTTAATTAGTTTTCTTGTGTTGATGCTTGCCAGTCTTTCTGTAGTTTTGATGTGGGTCATCCTATGCTTCAGCTGACAGGAGACTTTGTCTGATAGCAAGATGTCACATTTTGTGTTTTATTTCAATGACCTTAATCTCAATATAAATTTTATATTCTTTTACAATTTTACACTTAACCTAACTAAAGGTTATGATTCCCATGTTGCTTCATTTTAGTAATAAATTAGGAATACCCATGTCAGGGAAATTTTGTGTCTGACTCATTGTGAAAGTCTCTAGCCATCCATTTCCTCTTTTATGTAGCTAGCTATCATGCTAAGCATGAAAGAGGACCGGTCACTTTTCCTGACATGTCGATTTTACCTTGAAATGGCAATTCTAGATCAATTTTCTTTCTTATTCCACTTAGAAAACTGTGAATAAGTAGACATCTGAGTGCTAGGCCTCATTCACACGACCGTCTGTGCCCTGTGCCTATGCTTCAGACTTCAAATTGCGGTCCGCTATATACAGGCACCGTCCTTGTGAATCCCGTGTTGCGTGTGGACCCATTGACTTGAATGTGTCTGCGATCTGCAATATACAGCAAAAGATAGGACATGTCTTATGCTTTGTGTTACGGAGGCAGTGCTTCAAGGGGTGTCTGATTTGTGCTTCAGTTCCGCACCCCACCGTCTCTTGCGGATTGCGTATCCATTCAAGTCAATGGGTCTGCATTCGTGATATGGGATTCACACGGCAGATGCATGTATATTGTGGACCTTCTGTTTGTAGTCTACAATACAGGCAGGATGGCCTACAGTTGCGGGAATGAGCCCTTACCACTTGGGGGAGTGTCTTTACACTCTGACATTTCCCAGTATCAGACTGTGTGGGGACACATTCACACGACCGTATGTGTTTCCGCAAAACAAAGATACCAGCAAAATGCGGAAAGCACTTAGTCAGCCCAGTGATAGAAATGCCTATTCTTGTCCGCAGTTGTGGGGCCACAGAATGAAAGTACGGATGCGGATGCATGTTTTGCAGCTCTATTTAAATGAATGGTTCTGCATTTTGCAAAACAGATGCGGACCCATAAATACGGTTGTGTAAATGTACTCTAATAAGCAGAATGGTAACACCCAGTTGTTAAGCTATTCTTACATTTATAGGAGAAATAACAGAGGAATGGCACAGCTCAGCATTTTAAGGAAAGTTTCTCCAGAATTCTTATTACATGGAGAATATAAGACACATCAGGAGTGGAGACTAGTTGTATGTAGATGCAGCAAAGAGATTGTGAGCAGGTGTTTCTACTGCTTTTGTTTGGTCAGATGTACCGTATACAGTTTTTGATGATAGTTATATGGAACTTATCTCCCCTCTTTTTTTCCAGTTCCAGAAGAGCAATTAATAGAGTTTGTAGAGAGCAAAGATCATTTGATCATCTTCAGGGTTCTAACGCAATATAAGGATATAGAGTCTGTAATTTACCAAGCTCTGCGTGTTTTGATCCCATTGGCAGCCCCACGTAAGTTAGCAGTTAGTTATGTTTGATTGGTATTTCACACTGTTACTGACATTCGTTCCGCAGTATTTGATACATAAACATAATATACAATTTTTAGATACTCCATTTTTTGCAGCATGGCCAATCTCATGATTTTCTCACAGTTCACTCCTACTGACTTTATGGAGTTCCATGATACAGTTTTTCATAAAATGATTTTTGTGAAGATTACATAAACTGCATCATTTAAAAGGAGTCTATCACCTGTTTTTCACCTATATAACTAACAGCAGTGCCCCACAGAAGATTGCAGACACATCCCAAACATACCTGTGTGCACTGTGTGTCCTTATTCCGTGTCCTGGAAGGGCACTTCTATTCTGCTGAAAAATGGCTCCCAAGTGCCCATCTGGGTGAGCTTTCCTTTATTTTGGGCACTTGGAACAGCAAATCCCACAGGATGGGCACTTGGGAGCCATTTTTCAGTAGAATAAGTGCTTTTCCTGGACATGGAATAAAGACACAAAGTACACACAGGTATGTTTGGAATGCATTTGAAATCTTCTGTGGGCTATGCTGTTAAAATATGTGCGGGACCCTAAAAATGTCATTTAAATGTGTAAACCTTGTCTTGTCTCCTGTAGAGCATAATAGTGTACCTATCAACTTTTCCTGAGTCTTTAGTTCAGTCTCCACGCTCCCGCTGTGCTCCATTGTTTACAACCTGAACTTCTGGTTTGGGGGCGTACTTGAACTACAGCCACAACACTTCCCATAGTGCTGTGTGCTACTGGATCGGCCAGAAATGTAAACGCTTACTAAACCCTTCTCTATGATGATAACTCTGCCCACTACACCCTCCATCATCCTTCCTCCCACACAGCTTTGATATGACAAGCAGTGGACCCCTCCTACCCTGCTTTTGGATTGAGACTATTGACCAGTCCATTCCAAGATCACATAGGTCTGACATCATGACCATTTGGGTGGTGATTCTGACAGAGGAGATCATGGGGAAGCACAGGGAAATGGAAAAATTTATACCAAGTTAACCCCTTTTTTTTACTGCCACAATGTGTTTACATAAGTCACCATCAGGAGCATGAGCACTATAAGCAAGCTAAAGATGTCACTACAAAAATACATATACCCCAAACACACCATAGCAGCACTCATTCACATATGTTCATGTATAGAGCGTGCACATTATAAGTATTATTATGAATTACTGCTAAAATATGTCTTATATCTGTCACAGCTTGCAATGTGGAAGTGCTTATGTCCGGCAATGTCCGATGTTACAACATAATAATGGAAGCAATGAAAACCTTTCCAAACAGTGAAAAGATCCAAGAAGTCTGCTGTTGTTTGTTTCATAAACTTACATTTGGTGAGCAGTTTCAGCTTTACTAAATGAGAAATTTCAAAAGGGTGATATACCGTACATTAATCAGCCATCGCATTAAAACAAGGTGAAGTGAAGAACACTCATTGTCTAGTCTACCTAACACTCCCTTTACCAAATATGTGCATCTTTTTGTGATTGCATATTGAACATTAGCTGTGTGTTTAAGAGAATAAATATTTTTGTAATTATTTTAAATATTATTATTTAAAGTATTTTGTGATGTTTTTACCATGAAATGTACATTTCTCATCATATCTGCTTACGACCCCTTGATATCTGATCAAACTTGTTTTCCTGGTAGGGCAGAATCAGTCTCCTTCCCCCTCTTCTAGCCATTAATATAGTCCATTCTTACTTTCCTTGCAGACAGGTACAATGGGATCCAGAGCAATGAAGCATAAGCGCAGTAACTATGTGACATGTACAGTATGCACTCCTTTAGAAACCAATAAAAATATAATGCAATAAAACAATAAAGACTGCACTAGCAGGTGCAGGACTTGTATCTGCTGCAGAGCTGTACAACCCTTACAGGCTGAGAGGGAAAGTCTTCTCAGTTATATTGCCATGCTGCTGCAGAGGGGCCCCTATTTCCCTGACTAGCAGGGCATTAGGCTGTCTTGGGTGTCACTATACAGAGCCCTGGTTGTGGGGAGAGTCATTGAGCTTGGGTGTCAACAAGCACATTCGGTGGCTGTGCACATTGCTATATGCTTCAAAGACATAGTGGCACCATACTATGTAAGTAAATAGCATAATTCTTCACTGGATTGTTTTTTTAACCACTTGCCTACCGCCGCACGATTTTTATATATGAAATGAACTGTCAGCCTGCAGGCTGGGAATAAACCTTTTCCTGCCTTGACTGTGGCAGGATGGGGTTAATTCACTTTAAAAAAAAATAAGGAAAGAAAAAGTAAAAAAAAAAATAATTAATTAAAAAATTAATAAAAAGAGAAATACAGAAGATAAAAAAAATAAAAAGTTATAGCAATAGTTACTAGAATTAGCAATAGTATAGCATACTACATACACACCCATCCAAACATCCCGCCTTTTTGTTTGGACTTTTAGCACAGCCAACATCCTTGCATACCTTGTTTGGTAAGACCATCACTGTGACCAGAGACAGGCCCCTTGTAGTGAGTAAGATAGAGCACCTTACAATACACTAATCAGGACATTGCTATTCTGTGGGCCTCTTTATTCTTTATCAAGGCCTATCAGGAAAACAATGTTGAAAACAAAGGTGTCATAGAGGTGTTATCCAAAGACTACATCTACTATTATCATGACGATAACCATTCAGAAAATCTTCCTCTCACAGCAGCAGTAAACTGACAATGGGTTACCTATCTGTATAGGAATTCTTATAATTTGTGTTGACTGATGCAGAAAGACAATATTTTGTATTTCATTTTCAATGAGATAGCAGTGCAAGATGAAAAACAGGTGGATGTCAGAGACTGCTCATTTTTTGTGATCTATACAATAAATGTTCTGTGATTCCACAAATGATGTCACCGACATAATGCACATGTTACTGTATATCTTTTCATAGGAAGCTTTTTTAACATCCTGGTATTGAATGAAGCTCATGAAGTCATTATAAAAGCACTAATAAGCTATTCTGCAAATTCAAGATTACAAGCAGCTGCCCTGACGTGTCTGGCTCTTCTTAGTAAGTTCTTACATCTACCCTCTCCTCCCTGTACAGCACACGCAAAAAATGCCAAACAGTACATCTATCCTGGGGCACAGTCATATGGCAATTATTTTAAAGGGAACCTGTCACATTGAACATGGTGTCTGAGCTGCAGGCAGTATGTTATAGAACAGGAGGAGCTGAGAAGATTGATGTATAGTGTCATGGGAAATTTATTAATTTATACCTGTACTCATTCTGTGCTTAGAAGTCGAGGAAGCAGCCCTATCAGTGATTGACACTGAGTGTATACCCAGATAGCTGTCAATCACTGATAGGACCGCCTCCTTAACATCAAAGTCCAGAATGAGGAGGAATTTCAATGTATAAATCACAGGTTACACTGAATCTTTTCCCATAAAACTATATCAAGCTGTTCAACTTTTCCTGTTCTATGACATATACCGCAACGGGTACATTGACTTTAAAGGGATTGTCTCACTTCAATAAGTGGCATTTATCATGTAGAGAAAGTTAATACCAGCCACCTACTAATGTATCGTGATTGTCTATATTGCTTCCTTTGCTGGCTGGATTCATTTTTCCATCACATTATACACTGCTCGTTTCCAGTTTTACAGACCACCCTGCAATCCATCAGTGGTGGTCGTGCATGCACACTATAGGAAAAAGCACTAACCTATGTGTGCTCCCATGGTCCGAGCCACCAGAGAGGCTGATGTTTTTTCCTATAGTGTGCACGCACGACCACCGCTGATGGATTGCAGGGTGGTCTATAACCATGGAAACGAGCAGTGTATAATGTGATGGAAAAATGAATCCAGCCAGCAAAGGAAGCAATATGGACAATCACAATACATTAGTAAGTGCCTTGTAATAACTTTCTCTATATGATAAATGCCACTTACTGAAGTGAGACAACCCCTTTAATGGGTAGGAGTTCAAACAATTCACCTTTACACTCTGACCTGTTTTGGATATTTAAATCTATGCCCCCAATAGATGGGTAAAAACCTAATGTGCATGCATCAAGCAGGTACACAATGAACATGGTGCAAAAAATTAAATAATGCCAGGTCCAACTTTGGGTCTTGAGATATGATGTTTTGTAATAGAATAGAATTGAAAAAAATCTTATTTATTTTTATTGGGGCAGAATGGAACATTTGAATTATCTAATTTCAGTGGCACATCTTGCTTGCAGGGGATGTTGTGCACCTAAAGTCACAGGGGGAGATTTATCAAACTGGTGTAAAGTAGAACTGGCTTAGTTGCCCATAGCAGCCAATCAGATTCCACCTTTCATTTTCCAAAGGAGCTGAAGAATGAAGAATGAAAGGTGGATCTGATTGGTTGCTATGGGCAATTAAAGGGGTATTCTCATCTTAGACAATGGGGGCATATCGCTAGGATATGCCCCCATTGTCTTATAGATGCGGGTCCCACCGCTGGGACCCGCACCTATATCCAGAACGGAGCGGGGAGCGCTGCGCCTGGAGGACCCCAGGTTTCCGGGGGTCCGGCCACCACCAGGCGCAGCTCCCTGCGCCGCTCATAGAAATGAATGGGAGCCGGGCCGTGCATGCGCGGTGCGCTCCCATTCATTTCTATGGAGCCGACGGAAGTAGCCGAGCCAGCGCTTGGCTATTTTCGGCGGCCCCATAGAAATGAATGGAGGGCGGCTGCGCATGCGCAGTGCGCCCTCATTCACTTCGAGGGCTCCGTTCTGGAAATAGGTGCGGGTCCCAGCGGTGGGACCCGCACCTATAAGACAATGGGGGCATATCCTAGCGATATGCCCCCATTGTCTAAAATGAGAATAACCCTTTAAGCCAGTTTTCTTTAAAACCAGTTTTGATATATCTACTCCACAGTGTAGCCCTAGCTTAAAGGGGTTGTCTCATCTGATCTCATTGCTAGGATATGCTCCCACTGCTGGAATCTGCAGCTATATTGAGAATGGAGCCCACAAAGTGGTGGCTGGAGGACTCTGGTGCAGCCACCACCAAGTGCTTTCCCCATAGAAGTGAATGGAAACGCAGCGCGTATGTCTGGCCACCGCTCCCATTCAATTCTATGGGCCCAAGGGCCCTATGGCCCCCATAGAAATGAATGGATGGCAGCTGCGCATGCGCAGTGCTCTCTTCCACACTTTCGGGGCCCCATTCTCGGTATCCCACCGCTGGGACCTGCACCTATCAGACAATGGGGGCATATCCTAGCGATATGCCCCCATTGTCTCAGATGAGACAACCCCTTTATAATAAATGAATGCTGATGAACTATAAGAGATCTGAAAACGTACGTAACTATTTTATAATCATGCCTGTATAGGTCATCAGTATCTGATCGTGGGGGTCAGCTGTTTGAGACGGCATCAGCACTGGAAGTAGTGCCGCGGCCTTCTCTCTGCTTACTAAGCACAGTGTTGTACATTGTATAGCGTCTGTGCTCAGTATTGCTACTGCGAGCGCGACTGCCTTTTCAAACAGCTGATCGGCAGGGGTTCCAGGAGGTGGACCCCCACGTATCAGATGACGGGTCATCAGTAAAAAAAAAACTAAAAAAACTCTTGGAATAACCACTTTAAGAAAGTTGCATTGGTGTCAGTTTATCCTTTTTGGTCTGTTTTGTGGCTTACTGTGTTTTGACATTGATTGGTACTATTTTACTCAGAAGGGTAGTATTAATAGGAAATTCAAATGGAAATTTTGAAACAACACAATTAGTCCCATAAATGATGCCATAGTCTGTCTGTACAGGTCAGTTTACACCTGTTGCCATAGAATCCCTCAAAAATCAATTGGCCTTCAGCATATTTTCCAAACAATTCAGACACAAAACGATCAATCTTTCACTTTTTGCAGCAGCCTCTCTCAAGCTTGAGAAAGGCTTCAACAGAAGCTGAAATGCCGCTCTTTTTTATAAATTTGTATGCCTGAATAAAAGATTTTTTGGAAGATGTGACGTCTCTTGGCTTTTTAATGGATTATTAAGTAAGGA
Source organism: Rhinella marina (assembly GCA_900303285.1). NCBI lineage: Eukaryota > Metazoa > Chordata > Amphibia > Anura > Bufonidae > Rhinella > Rhinella marina. The sequence continues at coordinate 51,504 of ONZH01030223.1, forward strand.
ATTTGATGGAATTCTTATTAAATCTGCCTTATATAACAGGAACCACTATAAAGTTGTCCCAGACTTGCTTATTTCCCTAGTGTGAATATAATGTGCTATGTTTCTTTATTTTACTTATTATGTTTCTTTATTCCATTTTAAAGCTGAAACTATATTTTTAAACAAAGACTTGGACGATGGAGAAGATAGAGATGACAATAGAGGACATCTTTATTGGTTTGAAGCTTCATTTAAAGCTTTAAAACTTCATAAGAAGAATACAGAAGTCCAGGTTTAACAAATTGATCCTTAAACTGTTTTACCTAAGTATAAGAATTAAAAAGATTGTCTCACATGTCATGGCTTCACTGACACTGACAATGGGGGCAGAGGTGGGACCCGTACCTTTCAGACAATGGGGGCATATCTTAGCTTTATGCCCCCATTGTCTATGATGGGACAACCCTTTTAAGACATTTTTGGATGCAGCAATACCAATTATATTTATTTTTTTAATTTATTTTTTATGTAGAATTGGGTAAGAGGATTGTTTGACTTTTCAGTGTTTTTTTTTTTTAAAGCTTTTTTAAAAATTTTTTTTTTACTATACATTTTAGTCCCCCCCTAGAGTTGTACATGCGATCTTCTGATTGCTTGTACCATAGACTGCAATAGGATTCTATTTTAGTCTATGGGATTTCTACAAGCTGCCTGTCAGGCTGTGCCTTTGGCATAGCTTTAGAGGCAGCTAAACCTAACCCAACCCTATGACAGCTCTAGGAGCCTTCACAAAGCCCCAGGCTTTTAGGAAGAATATTTGATTTTTGATTTTTAAACCATTTTCATTACTAGGAAGCTGCCTGCTGGGCCCTAAATAATCTTCTTTTGTACCATCCTGAGCTTCATGATAGAATTGGAGATGAACATAATAAGTAAGTAACAATTATTATTGCTTATGCGGAAAAAAAAAAAAGTGGTCTGATCCTTGGCATTTAACAGTATAAACCTCATATTAGGTACCCTGTACACAGAGAAGTGATGCTGTCCATGCTGATGCATTCTTCTTCCACGGAGGTTTTCCAAGCAACCACAACTACGTTAGCCACACTATCTGGACACAATGGTAATTGTGATTTGAATTAATTTTCTTTGTGTTATGCCAGTCACACCTCACAGCAATGATACTGTTAAGTTATATTTCAGGGATAAATGTCAGACACTTATTGTTCCTGTAGACCAGCCTTTCCACACTCACCCTTCTACTTACCTTACAGAAGACCTGTTTCTTATAGTAAAGGCTTGTTTACTCCTGCCAATTGTGTCATGATTTGCTTGTTTTCAAGCAGTTTGGTCAGTGTGAAGTACAATGATAAAATGATCAATCACTACATTGGTTATACCGTCCATCATAGTGTAAGCCACTCACCCCTCTGGCCTATAGTTGTGGGTCTGTTTGCATCTATGATGTGCATTTTCCATTATAGACATACAGACTGTGGCACTGGAATAGTTTTGCACTAGTGTCTGTGAACAGTAAATATGTTTGGTTGTACTATAATTAAAACAAATAAGAGCTGCTCGTGTGTACTTCCATCCATAGATGGAAATCCATAGAGGAAAAGTGCACATTTAAACTTTTGCAAATACTTCACTTTTTTCCCATACCATGTATAAATTAGGTTTTCCTATCCAGACATTTTTATTTTTTGCTACATAGAGATGTTTTCGGAGATTTTCTTACCGATCACCTGTTTGGGAAGGCAGTGGTGAGCGCTGTGGACATGTTCATGTGTCACATGGCCTAGGAGCACCTTAGCCCCATTCAAGTTGATGGCCCTGAGTGCAATACCAAGCACAGCCACTATACAATGTACGGCGCTGTGCTTGGTAAGCTGTGAGAAGGCAGCTGCTCTTACAGGAGAGCCGATGCCCTCTCAAAACAGCTTATTGGTGGGGGTGCTTGTTTTTCGGACCCCCACCGATCAGATCCTGTAAAAAAAAAATCCTGGAAATCCCTTTTAAAGCTAAACTGTTAAAAAGTCTGTTATTTGTTTTTTTTCTCATAAATTAATAGTACAGGTGAATATTAGAAATTGTAGTATATCTCTTCGCTGAAAGATGCTTACTTCTTTTCTTACCAGACTCCTCTCCTGCTTCCCTTCCATGTTTCCCTAACTCTCAGTTCACTTCACAAATCTGTCTGGCTGCCTGCTCACTGAAGGATCAGGTTAAATAGAAGTCTATGGGGAAGTGAGGGAGGTGGAAGAGAAGGGACGGAGACAGACACAGAGACTACTGGATTCATATCTAACGTGTTTTGTTCTGCTGAGTGGTGACCTCTATTTCTGATGTTGCTTCTGATGCCATGCTACAGAGTGTTTCTTCTTGTTCTGTGTATGAGCAGACATAATCCCAGCTAGTCTCCACCCACTAGCTCAAAACTTACAGATTGCAGAGGGAAACTGCTAAAAATGCCAGATATGAGTCATAGAATGACCAGAAAGTGTTATTCCTCATGTTCACGTACATGGTAGCTTATTCTGAAAAATTATAAATGTAGATGTAGTTAGGAGCGCAGAGAAACCAAGAGCACGTCCAAAAGCTCCTATTCACACTATACCAATAAAAATGCACATGTCACCGTCATAATGTTTCATCCACAAATAAGGCAGAGGCCTCGGACTCACCGCTACCTCAAAGGTAATATAGGATAGAGAGGTCTCCTACCAGTCCTGTATCTCGTTGTTATTCCATAAACTCCACACTGTTGGTGCAGATGTCTCTCACCACAATCATTCCTGTACACTAGTGGAAGATCGTAGCTCTCCCCTACGACTGATAGCTCTCTATGTAAACAGCATGCCTGACCCAGGGTTTCTCCTACTTCTTCCAGGGCATACACAGCGTGTGTCCCGATCCATTTTATGTGCACGGATCGGAGCTAGTACATAACCATTTGTGAAATAAAGTTAGCACAAAATACACAACACATGATTATAAATTTCATAATTATATAAAAAGGAGAGAATAAATAATGCATCCAAATATAACATACATAGGAATATATAAAAAAATATATATATTTAAAAGAGGAAGAAAAAATTCCCACATGCAAATATATTCATATAGCTCCAGAATTCCATTCATTCCTTTAACCCTAAAAGTACTAGCACCTTTTTCCGCTTCCGCATCTCACAAACATTACATGGATTCTCCACTGCTACGCTTCAAATAAAATCTCCTTAAAGCCTCATTCACACATCAGTGTTTCACAGACGTGTGCTGTACATGTTCTTCACAGACATCCCCCATTCATTTGAATGTGTGTGTTCAGACATCAGTGTTTCATTACGGTCCGTAGTTCCGTTTTTTTTAGCACGATTGCATGTCCTATCTTGATCCGTGTTCCCAGATCCCTCACGCCTATTATAGTCAGTGAGTCCGTGAAAACCATGCATCCCTCACGGATGTCATCGTGTTGCATTCGTGTTTCACGGATCATTAAGAAGAGATGCTTTGAAAATTATTCTCCAGCTGTTCAGTGTCAGTGAAACACGGATGCAACACGGACAGCAAAAAACGGACACACGGACCCAACAGGGATCCTTCACGGACAGCTTTACGGTGTATCGCTGACCACCTGCTCACGGATTTGAGCACGGACAAGAGCGTGTGAATGAGGCTTAATGCAGACAAAACTCCCAAAATGCTCCACTACTGCATTTAACACAAGAAAACAAACAGAAATACCTACTATCCATGATACTAAATGTTTTCTTGTTTATTTCATTTTAAATGGCATTTCAATCTATATTCAGAATAGATTTTTGTAAAGGGGTTATGAACCAAAGAAAATAAAAGCAGCTTACAATGTGGTCCAAAATAGGGAGAAGATAGAATAAACAATATAAAAAAACCTAGAGAGGGTAGAGTGTGTGGAGCTGTGACCCTCTGGAAGTGTGTACAGCAGTGATTGTAGTGAGAGACATCTGTACCAACAGTGTCTTGACTTTACGGAATAACTACGAGTAGATACAGGACTGTATAGGAGACCTTTCTATCATATATTACCTTTGAGGTAGCGGTGAGTCCCGGAGGTCTCTTCCTTATTTTTGGATAAGATAGAGCCGGTGATACGTGCGTTTTTATTGGTATTCTGAAAAATTACCTGAAACAGTTAAGCCAGGCTGTGTTGCAGAATTTAGATTGAGACGTTGAAAGCATCTAATTATATAAATTGAGAAAACACCTTAAAATAACTGAATTAATACAGTTAGGCAGTGTATTTAAAGTGAGTCTGTCACGCTATTTTCACCAATATAACTGCATTACCCCACAGAAGATTGCAAATTCCAAACATACCTGTGTGCACTTTATTCCATGTTCAGAAAAAGTGCTTTTATTCTGCTGAAAAATGGCTCTCAAGTGCCCACGTGGGTGGGCCTTTTCTGTTCCAAGTGCCCAAAGTAAACTAAGCCTGTCTAGTTGGGCGCTTGGGAGACATTGTTCAAAAGAATAAAAGTGCTTTTTCTGGACATGTAATACAGACACACCGTGCACACAGGTATGTCTGGGATGTGTTCGCAATCTTCTGTGGGGCACTGCTGTTAGTTATATAGGTAAAAATGGTGTGACAGGCTCCCTTGAAATAGTTTATTTATTTTTGGGTAATTTAAACTGAAAGATATTAAAAGTGGAGATACACTGAAGACTTTCTTCAAAATTAACCATAATGTTAAGATAAAGATGAAAAACATAACCTACAAAAGTCTCTTTCTTAAATATTATTAACAAACTGCAACTGAAAGCTGTTTTATTAGGAATAGGGATATATCTTGGTAGATTTAGTATGCTGCGGTTTATTAAAGTACAACATGGGTTTAGCTCATCTTTCCCATGAACCTGAAAGGCAAATATGCCTAGATATGTCACTGGGTGTGAGGAGAAGGATTTATTTAGGCAGATTTATAATCTAGCAGTTCCTATTACAGGTCCATATAATTTGTTAGCCTTAATGACAAATATGTCTAGCCATGCTGCATTATGGAGGATTTGTCATTAGAATTCCTACTTAGGCTACTTTCACACTTGCATTTGCAGGATCCGTTTGTGAGATCCGTCCAGGCTAATACAACCGTCTGCATCCGTCTGAACGGATCCGTTTGTATTATAGCAAAGATGGATCCGTCTTGAACTCCATTGAAAGTCAATGGAGGACAGATCCGTTTTCTATTGTGTCAGACAAAACGGATCCGTCCCCATTGACTTACATTGTGAGTCATGACGGATCAGTTTGGATCAGTTTCTTCATGCGGACACCAAAACGCAGCAAGCAACTGAAGCAAAACTGATGCATTCTGAACGGATCCTTTTCGTTGCATTAGGACAAAATGCATTAGGACAAAACTGATCAGTTCAGGACCGTTTGTGAGAGCCTGTGACGGATCTCACAAACGGATCCTGCAAACGCAAGTGTGAAAGTAGCCTTAGCTATCTCAGGTTCCTAGCTGCACACAGTATTCTACCATACTGGGGATTTACCCATTCATAAATAGGCTGATCTAAGGAGAGGTGACATGTCTGCAGCCTGAGAGAACAATGCACAGAACACTGCTTTTATTTTATTTTCTGCATAACAAAGAAGATTATGTTACATTTTTTTGGTTGTTCTTTTTTGTTGTTTGGAATCTGGTTATAGTGTTTCTTTACAACTGATCACATCCCTTTATTTCCAGTGGTTATTAGAAAGATTTTATTGGAGAAAGGTGTTCATATCAACGTGCTTGAAATAATGAAAGAACATCTACATTCTCCAGAAGCAGCAGAAAGTGCCTGCCGAGTCCTTCTTGAACTTTTTAATGGAAGGTATGCATATATTATATACTATTGGATGAGTAGCTTGGGAAATCATTGCAAAGAGTCCAATCATTTTTATTTCAAATGTACCCTAAATGTAAGTACCATTGACTTGATAATACGCTGATGATAATTTGTAAGTATTCTTTACAGTTTGCATTATTTGAATTAAAGCAGATTGGACTTTACTAAAGGCTGATTTACATGAACCGATATTAGGGGGAGAATGTCAGGAACAAACGTTGCTATGAACACTCATTCCTGATAATCTTCCCGTCTAAAGGTGTCGCAGGTCATCCACTGTCCTATAAGTATACTCAAAACCTGTCCTAATCGTACAGCAAGACAAGTTACTTCAGAAATGTAAGCCAAATTGTCTGAGACACAAAAGTGTCTCAAACCGAAGGATAAAAGAAGAACCAACACCAGATTTCAAAGTTTCTATGGCTTTCTTCAATTGTTATTCCAAAACTGTGGCACGTTTCAGGGATCAACCACTTTTTCATGCAGACAATATCTGTTTGAAGAAGGGTTTCATCTCCGAAACATGTCACCGTTTTGGAATATGAATTGAAGATTTCTATAGAAACTTGGAATCTGGCGCTGGTTCTTCTTTTATCCTTCGGTTTGAGACACTTTTGTGCTTCAGACATTTGGCTCACATATGTGATGTCTAGCTTGTTCCTGGCGCGGATTCTACCTGATGCCACAGTGACTGCAATCTGCATTACTTGCGTATATAGTGGTTGTGACTAATCGCAACCCAAAAAGGTGAGCACAATACCTGCAATAATACAGCTGCATTAACGTGATTGCACCTAGCTCTACTGTACTACCCTATGTGGCGATTAGTGCTATATTTTTCTATTTCAGCATCTAAATTTACTTCAGAACACTGGGCTAAAGAGCCGCCTCATCCTTCTCTCTGCTCTGCTTGTCAGGAATTATGATCCTGAATACAGCTGATAAGATCTTCAGCTGAATCTCTGTAGGAATGCAGTTCATGAGGAGACATGAAGTACAGAGAGGACAGACAGGACAGACTGGTAATGTGGGACTGTGGTAATGGAGACTGCATACAAATGCTGCTGCTCATTATCCACATCCCCACCTCCTCTCTGTACTTCATGTCTCCTCATGAACTCCATTCCTACAGAGATTCAGCTGAAGATCATATTAAACTGTATTGAGGATCATAATTCCTGACAAGCAGAGAAGGAGAATGAGGCAGCTCTTTAGCTCAGTGTTGTGAAGTAACTTGTTCTCCTGTGTGATTAGGATAGGTTTTGTGCATACTTATAGGATGACGGCCATTCTATTGTCCCCGATAATTGCTCCCTAGACAAAACAAGCCATTATAACTAATGAAAGTTATATAGGAATATATTCATATTAAAGTAAAGTAATATTTTAAGTATTTTTTATAATTTTATTTTCTTAATTCCTGGAGAACTCCCTTAACTAAAAGAACTTTTTTTTATTACTCTGATATTGTGAAAAAAAAAATTGTAAAAAAAAAGGAGAGTGCTAAAGAGCTTAAATTATGCTACTGTTCAAACATATTTCTCATGTATTAAATGTATCACTTCCCCGAGCTATATATTTTATTAATTCATTATTATATTTTTCATCTCTCTTGGAAATCTGTAATTTTTGGAACATTCATAGGATACATATTATGTATGGTTCAGTGAGTGGCATGACCTCATAATTCCTCCATTTCGTAAAAATAATTCCATTTTATAAACCTAAGCTGTACCCATATTGATATAACACACACAGGTTACAATATTTATGAAACATACACTGCCATGCCAGTGGTGTCCTAAAATATCCCTAGCTGTGCAAGAGATTCTGCTGAAGATCATATTAAACTGTATTTAGGATCATAATTCCTGACAAGCAGAGCAGAGAGGAGGATGCAAGTTCTATGTTAAAAAAAACTCTCCAGCATCATCGTTTTCTAACTACCATGTAGTAATTTTTACAATTATTAACAGATACTTTTTTTTTTTTTTGTTTAGCTCCTTTAATTTGGATGTCCTGACTGTGACAATGACAAGTCTGTTAAATGCCATGAAGAAGCATAAAAAGGTTTCTGGGGTCCAGCTGGAAGCCTTGCGGGTAATGGTGCAGATTATGTGTGATGGTGAGTGATTCTATGTAATTGCTAAGCCTATGTATAAAGAATATGTAGGTATGCAGAGTTCTTAAAGTATTTTATTTTTAGATACTACAAATGATGTGCTAAATAATACCATAAATGCAGAAGACAGTTCATTCCTAAATCTTCCACGTAAAGTAATCAGGAACCAGTGCTTACTTGAAGGAACTCATATGTTCATTTTGCAAGCCCTCAACAAGGTATGTGTAGTAATACTCCCTTTACTAATCACTAAATGCGTGCGTTATTGATGTGATTTAGTAGATGTAAGGGCTGATTAACATCTGCGTTTAACTACTGGATCTTATGAAGTTCACAGGATCCAGCATAGCTGGACACGGCCGTGCACTGCTGAATCCCATTGACTATAATGGAATATGGCAGCAGCTTATCTCCCAGGACAATAAAGGTCACCACGCCTGATCCTTCTCTCCCCAATACCATCTGTTGGGGAATAGTAAGGAACTACCCATATATGATTGCTGGCCTGTGGATTCAGTTGAAAATAGTCTAAAATAGAAAAATGTCCATAAAGGTGCTCATACAATTTAGTCAATACAAGGATCAGAAGTGAGTAAAACTAACAGCTTTTGTATCAGTTTTTGTTTTTTATAGCACTATATCCCCAGTTGCACAAACAAAAGCAGCCGTGTTTTTTAAATGATTTTAGCTGTTGGACTTTATTACCAGTCGCTGCTGATATTGTGAGTTGGTTTCTCACACAACATTGTGCTTTTGTTTCTTTTTGCCTTGCAGTTTATTTCTAGTCCAGGAATACAAGCCTGTGGTCTGAAAGTAGTCAGCTCCCTGTCTGAATGTTCAGGGTCTTTGGAGTTGCTATCGGAGCAAGGAGCTTTTGATACTATCCTGCATAGTATCCAGATGTATCCTGGAAATGAAGGTGATAAATGATATGATTTTTATGTATGGAAAAAAAAATACTGTGGAAATTGAGTTATAATGACTTCACACAGTTCTGAATTTCCTCCTAGCTTAAAGGCTATGTACGGCTTCAGAACCAATTTCTTTTATGATTGCATTTTACTTATTTTGGGCTGAAAATCATTTTTTCAATTGGCCTTTATTAAAAATATTGAGCCGTTCTGTCACAAAGGGTTAACTGTTTTTCTAACTGTGTGACTGGTACTTTCACTTTGGTCATCTAATAAACCTTATCTCTAAATTACTTTGAGGCCATAAACATTTATTTAACACACATTTTTATCAGTAAGATAAGATCTGAGCCTTTATGATTTTTATAAGGTCAGAGAGCAGAGATAAGGAGCCCATCAGCTCCCTGCCTGACAGAGCAAAGAGAAAATGAAGATCCTGCTTATAGAGCATATCAGCTCTGTACAGAAAAAAGACTCATATTTGTAATAAAGACCTATTAAAAAAACATATTTTTAGCTCAAAATGAGTTCAATACAATAATAAAAAAATACCCCCAAATGTGTACATAGCCTTAGGTATTCTAACTATTGGTCGTATTATCTTTAATGTGAAATATTGTCATGTTTACAATTTGTACTAGAGTAATATATTGGAAATTGTTTTCCCTTAAACATATTTTTGCACATTTTTCAGAAATTCAATACTTTGGAATCTCTCTCCTGTCCTTTCTAATAACAAGAAAAAACCTATGCATTGCAACAATGGACCTATTATCAACTCATTTGGTTTCCACATTACAGCGGTATAAGGATGTTGTCAGGATACAAGAGGAAGTAGGCTACGTTTTATTAGTTGCTGTATGGTTTGTATAACTCAGTATAATTTGGTATAAATCAGCAGCTGCAGCATTTTTATTTTTTGCATCCTCAGGGATTTCGGTGTGCTCTAACACTGATGAAGCTGTCACACAGTTTTGCAAAGCTGTTAGAGCTACAAGATTTTGACACCGTACTTTTTTACCAAATATCTATGTGCTTGGCAAACAAACGGAGCCAGAAGGTAATCCAAGATTATTTAAGTTTCTCTTGCTTAAATGTATTTGTTTCTGTCAAACACAATGGAGGAAGATTTATCAAAACTGGTGTGAAGGAAAACTGGCGTAGGTACCCATATCAACCAGTCAGATTCCACCTTTTATTTTTCAGACCTCCTTTAGAAAATGAAAGGTGAAATCTGATTGGTTGCTATGGGCAACGCAGCCAGTATTCCTTCTTAACAGTTTTGATAAATCTCCACTACTAAATTTACAAAATACATTGGAGTCATCAGTCGAAATGTATACAGCTATACACTCCAGATACGTCAGTATAATTTATATGTGACCTGCCATTTCTCCCGTGTTTGTCATAAGATGGCTGTCCTTTAGTTTCAGGCATTATGTTATCGCTGTTTTGCTGAAATGACCTTGGATGACAACGTAAAGAACAAATTCCTGGCCAAGGCGTGTGCTGAAAATCACATGATCATTGTGGAAGCTCTGCTATTGCTAGGAGCAGATGTAAATAAGAAACCCAAGCATACATCTTTAATTGTCCAGGTACGCTGGAGCTTTATCTCCACGCTAGGGCTAGATCGTAAAATTTGTACTATCTTCTGTGCATATTTTCTCTGTGTTTTGTAATCAACCATTTAAGACCAATTTGTGTGATTATAATAGGTCTGCGAGAAGGGAACCAATGCTAAGTTGGTGGAGCTGTTGTTAAGTCATGGAGTTCATGAACAGGATTCGCGGAAGGCCCTTGAAATGAGCATTAAGAATGGCAATAATGAGGTCATCAGCTTGCTGTTAAAAAAGCTCGGTTTAGATGTGGCTAATAACAGCATTTGCCTGGGAGGTTTTCATATGGGCAAAATTCAACCTTCGTGGCTTCACCCACTGTTCTCAGAAAAACAGAATACACAAAAAAATCCTTCAATAGATCATGAAGGAAGCAAAGGTACAGTATGTTTCCTCTAGCTTGCTGTAGTCGTTTTTTTTTATTAACGAAACAGTCCTCATTACCACAGCACATGTTTTACATTTACTTCCTTAGGACCCATTGAGACAGCCGTAGTGCTTTGCGGACCACACATGGCCGCAACCATAGTAGAAGTTGCCTATTCTTGTCTGCGATTGTGGACAAGAATAGGACATGCTTTATCTTTTCCGCGGAGCCGCAGAACGGAACCACGAAACAAACATTTTTTGCAGGTCCATTGAAATGAGTGGCTTTGTTCCCGTTCCGCAAAATTGCGGAACACGTGTGGATTCATTCATTTGGCCGTCTGAATGAGCCCTTAGGCTGGCTGCGTGTGTTACATGCAGATTTTGTAGCGGATTTCACCTCATGCATTGCAAAGGGTAAAATCCTCTGTGAAAATCGACTACATCTTTGCTACAGAATGAGAGTGCTGCAGATCTGAAAATCTGATATACGCTTTGATGTCAGTTGAGTTTTTTCGGTACTTCCCAGTCAATGGGTTTGGAACTTGTTTCCCACTTCTGCTGTACTGTAAATTGCTGCACACCACAATGCAGCACCTCTAACCAGTCTTAAAGGGGTATTCTCATCTTAGACAATGGGGGCATATCGCTAGGATATGCCCCCATTGTCTTATAGGTGCGGGTCCCACCGCTGGGACCCGCACCTATATCCAGAACGGAGCGGGAGCGCTGCGCCTGGAGGACCCCGGGGGTTTCCGGGGGTTCGGCCACCACCAGGCGCAGCTCCCCGCTCCGCTCATAGAAATGAATGGGAGCCAGGCCGTGCATGCGCGGTGCGCTCCCATTCATTTCTATGGAGCCGACGAAAGTAGCCGAGCCAGCGCTCGGCTATTTTCGGCAGCCCCATAGAAATGAATGGAGGGCGGCTGCGCATGCGCAGTTTGCCCTCATTCAGTTCGGGGGCTCCGTTCTGGATATAGGTGCGGGTCCCAGCGGTGGGACCCGCACCTATAAGACAATGGGGGCATATCCTAGCGATATGCCCCCATTGTCTAAAATGAGAATAACCCTTTAAAGGAATCGTCACCTAGAGCAGACTCTTAAAGGGAACCTAAAACATAAAAAAATGCAACATCACTCTCCGAACACAGACAGTAAAATGAGTACATACAATACTACCATACTCACTATCTACACGATACTAACGCTGCATTGTAAATGTGAGATTCTTGGCAAATAATTTTGCCCCATGTGGAGCCTGCATTCCCTGAAATCATTGGAGGCCATTTTGGCAGTGGAGGCCATTTTGGCATAAGAGGTACAATATAATGTCGGCTTAGCATGCATGTGGAGCCTGCATCCTCTGTAGTTAATGGAGGCTGCTATGGCACTCAGTGACTATGGCGTTTAGTGTTAGGTTCCCGTCTTAAAGAGATCGCCTTGATGTATGGCAGACGTGCACAGATAATTTTTGTACAAGATTATTTGCTAAGAATCTCACATTTACAATGTAGCGCTAGTATCGTGTAGATGGTGAGTATGGCAGTATTATATGTACTCATTTTATTGTCTGTGTTTGCAGAGTGCTGTTGCATTTTTTTATGTTTTACTTTTCTATTTGCAGCCATGGTGACGTGCACCTGCATATTTGGATGTGTTGACTGACCCCCAGTTTTTCTTAAAGGGAACCTGTCATTCACTTTATGCTGCCCTTACAGTGACAGAAACACAGTTTGTCATTTACTTGCCGTGGAAAAAAAGAAGCAGCATGGTCTGTCTTGCGCCAGAATCCCTGCTGAATCTCCCATGAATGGGAAACATTGAAAAAAGGTTCCATATGTGTCCCTGCAATTTTTCCGTGTTTCTAGTGCAGATCCATGCCAAAATCCACAAGCTGAAATGCTTTTTTTGTATCGAACATGCATCGGTGAAAAAATACACGTTGAAAAACTGCATAAAAAATGCACAAAAAAACACCCTCGGATTCCACACTGAGTTTTGTTGGCAGATTTTTAAAATCCATGGTGTGAACATACCCTGAAAACCTTCTTCCTGCCTGTCACTGTCTTTCCACAGAAAGTGCTCATGAATAGGACATACTATTCTCTGGCAGCTGATGATTGTTCTCCAGCGTTCCAATTCCTGCATTATACAGAAACCATTTTATAAGAGCACATAAGTCATAACCACTGAAATCAACACAAGCAATGTACAGTGCCAGGTTCCCTTTAAGAAAAACACAAGCAATGTACAGTGTCAGGTTCCCTTTAAGAAAAACACAAGCAATGTACAGTGTCAGGTTCCCTTTAAGAAAAACACAAGCAATGTACAGTGTCAGGTTACCTTTAAGAAAAACGCAAGCAATATACAGTTCCCGGTTCCCTTTAAGAAAAACACAAGCACTATACAGTGCCAGGTTCCCTTTAAGAAAAACACAAGCACTATACAGTGCCAGGTTCCCTTTAAGAAAAACACAAGCAAAATTCCATTTAAAAAGCATTGGCTCTCCAACCTGCTTTTATTCTAGTGATCCTTTTAAACGAAGCAGAGGTTTGGTGATCTAATTTATTATACTGGGGGTCTGAAATTTGTTGCTGAATGCCAAAAATATGCATACTCTTATTTGATCTAAAATAAATGTCCAATTAGCTTATTGGCATAGTATGACTTTAGTACTTTGTTGATGTGTTCTGTATAGACTATGCCTTCTTTGCACTTAACTTCCAGACTTGGGGCCCATTTTGGCAAGAATGGTTTTTCGTTACCAGAGCAAGCGCTATGGTTGTCGATCTGTAGGAGAATCCCCCTCCATGCAGGAGTTGACTGATAAAGATGATTCCTTCACAAATGATAGTTTTGATGATGTGTTTGCTAACAGTGATGACCTAGATAGCGAAGGTAATGTAATCTGAAAAAAATGAATTTTGATATCTTGTTTTGGGTAATTTTAAAGAGGATGTATCAGTGTCTTTGACGTGTTTTAATAAATACTTGTATTCCCTTTAAACTAACAAATCTTCTTTATCTTTTTATCCGTTATCCGTTGTCCTTTTCCTGTATTATTCCACTTTGAAACAATGAGTACTAGAAGTCCCAAGTAAAAAAAACACATAGAAAGGAATTTATTAAGCCCCAATATGCCAGTTTTCTGGCATCAAAAAGTCATTTTTTGTGCAAAAAAAAGCCAGAAATAAAGAAATGTGACATACAGTATTGCTTTTTTCACCATTCTCTGCTCTTTGAAAGGGGGACAAAACTGCAGTGGTGTCTCTCCATAAACACTGGGTGTGAAACCATCCTGAAGGAATGTGTTGTATCGGCAGAAAATTACATATAATTTGAATCACGTTTAATTATACATTTCTTTTAAATCTGCTGATGTCCTAGATAAAGCAGTATAGTAATACTATACACACAGGTAAGGCTCACCTAGCCTCTCGGGAACCTGAGCTCCATCACTTGGTGGAGGCTTTAATAGTCTGTGATATTTCTCTTCAGTAAACCCCCATTTATGGCACCTGACGTAAAGCATACTCGTCTATACAGACAATACAGGAAGAATGTGTGCCTCAAAAGTGGCCACACCAGGGAATATTTTAAAAAGAGTAGCTAGAACATTAAAAAATATTGATAATTATGAAAATTAATTATTAAATTCAATGATACTTAAAGGGAATCTGTCATCTCCGAAACACCCTCCAAACTAGAGTAAGCGATGTATAGTGTAAGTGATGCTGAATCCGAATATGTAAGTTTTAAGTTCACTTCCATTCCGACGCTGTGCTCCCACAAACCTGCAGTAAAATGCTCTCAGTGGACTCCAGTGCTCACTCACATAATGGAGAGGACTCAAAGAAGAGTCCACTGAGTGCATTTTACTGCAGGTTTGTGGGAGCACAGCCTCGGAATGGAAGTGAGTATGAAGATAAAACTTACATATTCGGATTCAGCATCATTTACACTATACAACGCTTACTCTAGTTTGGAGGGTGTTTCGGAGATGACAGATTCCCTTTAAGTGAGAAAAGAAAGCAAAAAAGAGAAGGAAATCACATACATATTTTTGATGAAATTCTCTGTCTTCTTTCTATGGATATAATAAATGTATGTTATTAGGTAAGAGCAAAATACAGTGTACTGTCATACAGATACATTTTTCTACATTATTATTAGAGTGTGTAATTGTGTATCTGTAAATACCCTTTTAGATAACTGAGGAATATGTGGAAACCTCAGTCACAAAGAAATAGCCCCTGCATGGAACCAGCTGGACTCTACATGGCTCTAACTGTTTTCCATGTACTATAAGGCCAAAGTTACAGATAGTGACTGGTACTGGTGCTTTTTTGGGACCACACATCTGAGGGCTTTAACTGTTTCCATGTACTATAAGGCCAAAGTTACAGATAGTGACTAGTACTGGTGCTTTTTGGGACCACACATCTGAGGGCTCTAACTGTTTCCATGTACTATAAGGCCAAAGTTACAGATAGTGAATGGTACTGGTGCTTTTTGGGACCACACATCTGAGGGCTCTAACTGTTTCCATGTACTATAAGGCCAAAGTTACAGATAGTGAATGGTACTGGTGCTTTTGTGGGACCACACATCTGAGGGCTCTAACTGTTTCCATGTACTATAAGGCCAAAGTTACAGATAGTGAATGGTACTGGTGCTTTTTGGGACCACACATCTGAGGGCTCTAACTGTTTTCCATGTATTATAAGGCCAAAGTTGGAGATAGTGACTGGTACTGGAGTTTTTTTGGGACCACACATCTGAGGGCGTTCCAAGTAAGCCAAGCCAGTACTGTTATTTCATGTGACCATACTGCAGACTATTGATTTTTTCCAAGAGAATCATCAGTAAACTTCTCCCAGCTACAGTTAGGGGGAACCATACGTATAGTGGAGAACAAACCCGCTAATAAAATGGAGTGGAGGCGAATAGATTAGGGAAGATCTGGTACCATTCGGTAGAAAAGTGGGTTTAGTAGCATACTGGTAAATTCTTAAAGTTCCCTATTTAGCTTCCCTGTTCCCAGTATCTAACATATGATGTGAGCCTAGCGACTGGTTGCCGGTTGTTTGGGTTGATTGTATGGGTTACTTTCTGTGTGTCGTCAATGCTGCAGATCTGTCCTAATGTCCTAATCAAGAGTCTGGCTGAAAGTATTAGTAAGACTAATATTACTTAAAATACTTTTCATTCTTGTATGTTTAAAGGCAGTGAAGGATTGCATCCTATGAAAAAATCTCACTCATTTGTCAGCCTTGACATTCATAAAGAAAACTCAAAGCTGAATCACGTGACATCGGATCAGCGGCAGACTAACTCCTTGGTATGATGTGTATTACTTGCTGTTATGTCATGGTAATTCTGGCTGTCTGGATTGTTTGCTTTTATACTTCTCTTTCGTTCTGCCCCCTATAAGATATAGCTTATATTAAAACACATTTATAAAAGGTGACGCCCATCGTATTAGAGACTTGCATCTTGTTCTGTAGATGACAGAACTAAAAAAGGATACGAGGTTTGACCAACCTGATTTGTTAAACCATTTGGTATGCATCGGCATACATATGGGAAAACCGTGTGAACCTTAACTAAGGCAAAAAAGAAGTTCTTTCTAGCACTAAAGTAAAGGAGATAAAATCTGAATGATTATTTATTAAAGCTGTAAATTGACTGGCTCACTACCTGCATCCAGGGGACTAAGTCTGAACCTTTGCAAATAATAAGGAAATTTGGGCCATATTTGAGCTAACAGAATACAATACAGTAGAAAGTAGAGGGTACACTTATGTTTTTCCAGCTTAAGGCCTTTTCACATCTGTGTTGACTTCTCCATCAGAGGAACACCTTCTATTTCTATCTGTCATCCATTGATTATAATGTAAAATCAAAAACAAAAAAAAAATAAAACTCAATTCCGTCATGTATCTGTAATTTTTGGTGGAAAGAAAAGTCCTGAAGAAGTGAGTTTTTCTTCCATCTACAAATAGTGCCAACCTAAAGGAGACACTAACTGAGCATAAGTGATGCTCAGAAGCACCCATTTAACCAAGTTCATGACCAGGCCAGTGTTTGGAAATTACATTTTCAGTTTTTCCACCTCACCTTCCAAGGGCCATAACTTTTTTCCCCAATGATCTAGCCATACATGACCTTGTTTTTTTGCAGGACTCATTTTTTCTACTTTTTAGTTGCACATTTAACAATCCATACACTTAACTAAAAAAAATAATTTGTGGGTGAAAAAAATGCAACCTTATTCTGTAACATATTTATATAGTTATAGTTATACTACTTGAAAACCTTTTATGAAAAATTGAGGTGTGTGAGGGCAAGTAGAGCTGTAGCTAGTAGAGCTGTTATGTTGGCATCATTTTGGGAAACTTTTTGAAAAAAAATTTCCTTTTTCTGGGGGGGGGGGGGGGGATCAAAAACCTATATTTGTGACTTTTTTTATGTCATTCTCCATGCAGGATAAATAATGGGCTATTTTAGTAGATTGGACGTTTCCAGATGTCTCAATACCAATAAGGTTTAGTTTTTGGTTTTAATGAGATAAGGGGGTGATTTGAATCTTTAATATATATATTTTTTTGTGTCGTTGTAAAAACACTTTTAAATTGATTTTTTACCTTTATTTTCTTTTAACCCCTTTAGTGGACTTTAGCCTGAGATTGTTGGAGCGCTTGGAACATAGACAGCAATTTTACTGTATTACAGTCTGCTAGAGGCAGGACGTGATAGATGTAGTTACTTGGCAATGCGAAGGGCCTTCAGATGGTCCCCAGCTGCCATGTCAACCAATTGGCAACCAACAATTACTCCGCAGGGGTGCTTATTGAAACACAAAAGGAGCCCCCTCTCTCTGTCTAACTGCCCAGGTATCTCAGTTACAATTGTTAAAAGGCTCGGGTTGGAGTTATCTCCAATTGCGGCCTGGGCAGGCGACTATCAGCTGGCAACCGCCACGTGTGGAGTGGGTTTAGCTTGCAAACCCACTTTATATACGTCTCGCACAACAGTGACATACTGTTATGTCCAGGGGTGCGAGGGGGCTAAAACAGACACTTTATTATTATTATTATTATTATTATTATTATTATTATTATTTTTTTTTTTTTTTAAGGAACAGAATGACAGAAAAGTTAATGCAGATAGGAACAAGCCCTAAAATTAATTTTTTTAAGGCATTTAACATTCATGCTCTCAATTCTTTTTTTTTCATAGGGTGGATTTGGGGATGAACCTAATTTACGTCGCAGAAAAGATTTTCCTCAAATTGACTATCCATGTAAGTAGTTGTCTGAGAAAGAGGAAATGGAAAACTTAGCTTTGCTGCAATCAAAATATATATTTTGTTTTTTTAGGTAAAGCACTTCTATCCTTACACATGAAACGAACCGATAGCACCTCTTCATTAACTGAAAAAGAACATATTCAATCCTTAGACCTGTCGGCAAATGATCTAGAAAGCATAGACTTAATAAATAAGAAATGCCTTTTAGCCAGTCATCTGGAACGTCTTGAGAAACTGGAGCTTCAACAGAATGCCTTAGCATCTATTCCGAAATCCCTGTGTGACGTAAGTGCGGGTTCTGTTTGTATTATAAAATGATAACGTAGTATAAGTAATGACACAATTCCATGAGCAGAACCAGAAGCTGGTTTGGACAGTGCAGTAAGATTTTATGAAAATGCCTTTTAAAAAGGTTGTTTCAGAAACACAATTTAGAGAAGGAGGCACCAACGAACATTAAGCTGTAAATGTATTACATTTCTCTTCAACACAATATCAGTGCTTACCTCCAGTGGCAAAATCGGAATTATCAGCTTCCATCAAAAAGGGTTGTTTTTATGAGAAAAACCTCTAAAGAATAATTAGAATGTTACCCCTAACATGCTAATTTCATTTAAAGAGGACCTTTCACCACTCCTGACATGCCTGTTTTAATAGCTTCATGCATTCCCCACGTACTAACAATTCTGGAACATCTATTCTTATGGCTCCATGTTGTGCCATTCCTGTATTATTTGCACTAGAAGTTATGAGTGAATTGATATTTGCCTTCAGTAAGGGAACAGAGGGGAGGTGACCAGTTGGGGGTGTGTACCTGCACAGACTGACTCTATCCAATCAGTGCTGCCATGTTCAGACTGTGCAGGGACACACCCCCAACTGGTTACCTCCCCTCTGTTCCCTTACTGAAGGCAAATAGCAATTCTTTCATAACGTCTAGTGCAAATAATAAAGGAATGGTACAACATAGAGCCATAAGAATAGATGTTCCAGAATTGTTATTACATGGGGAATGCATGAAGCTATTAAAATAGGCATGTCAAGAGTGGTGAAAGGTCCTCTTTAATATTCAGTGTCTGAAGATGTGTAACTCTAAAGCCAACCTATACCAGAAGACATAATGAACCATAAAATCCAATTTCATTAAGATGTTGTATTATTTTAGTTTTACCTTTTATTCCTTTTTATTCTAGGTTTTCAAATCTTTGACTTACCTGGATTTGCGCAATAACAACTTCAAAACCTTTCCTGCTGCTGTTCTGGAAATGAGTAGTATCTCATTCCTTGATTTATCGAGAAATGAAATTGGACCTTCCATAGATTTGCATACAAGTTCAATATGTCTGACTTTGAAGCATCTAAATCTATCATACAATCAGCTGAAAGAATTTCCTGACTGTACTGAAAATGTTACACAAAGACTTGAAGAATTAATCCTTGAGGGGTAACCTGTCTTTCCATAGAGTACCGAGTAATGATGTCTCTAAGTAATGTGTATTAATTTTTAGAGCATGCAGTATACAACATTGCCTTAGAGTGTCAGTAAATGAAATTTGGACCTCAGTTTGGTTCCTTATGATGTGTATTGTCTGATTTTTTTATCTGAAGATCAGCTGGTCACATGGATTTAGTTGTAATAAGAGATATAAAGGTTAAATAGCCTATTGAGTAGATGTCATGGATGAAGATGATGGTAACAGGTTATGATGCACTACAGGTTAAGGTTTCAAACCAGGTAAACATACATGGCTATATGGTTCCTCTTAAAGGGCATGTGTCATCAGAAAATGACCTATTGTTTAAATCACGTTTTTATGTTAACCATATTTGTAAAGAATTTTTTAGTGACGTTATTTTTAATTTTCCACGTCAATATCTATTTTTAAAGAAAACCATAAAATCCTGCAATTTTTGCATTGGCCACTAAGCTTAATAATAGGCACCACGTCTTGGTCTGTACTGATCACTTTACTGCAGTTATCTGCTTATCGTTACAGGCAGAATTAGAATGACATATAGCAAGCACCTCTATATACTGTTAAGCCAGGCACAACACTTTATAGGGCTAGCTTAGCTGAGTGTAATGATACCTTTCACTTAATGATTGTTGCTTCATTCTGGAGAAAAAGTACTTTTAATCCATATGCAGAGTAGTTATAGGGATTGTCTCATCTCAGAAAATGGGGGCATATCGCTAGGATATGCCCCCATAGTCTTATAGGTGTGGGTCCCACCACTGGGACCCGCACCTATATCGAGAACGAAGCCCTAAAAGTGGTGGAGAGTGCACTGCCCATGCGCAGCCGGCCTCCATTCATTTTCTATGGGAACGCTGAAAATTGCGAAGTGTTACTTTCTGAGCCAAGTTTTTGTTGTTTTTTTTCTTTTTAATAACTATGTTTTTTAAAGTTCTTTATTTGAACTTCTATAAATGATGCCTAATGTATTTGTGTAGATTTACAAGCATTTAACTCCTTTTTATTTTTCATACAGTAACTGCATTTCAGAAATTCGTGTACCACTATGCTTGCCTGCACTAAGGACTTTGAATCTGAACAAGAACATGATTTCTTCACTTGCACCCAATATCCTGAGTAACTGTGGAAAGCTAGAGGTGTTCTGTGCCATGGCAAACCAGTTGGGTGAGAGCACATTAAGTTAATGCATACATTGTGGTGATTCTTTGCTCAACAGTTTGAACAAGAAGGTATAAGTTAAAATAACTTTTGGAGCCGTAGTTTCCCTCCCCAAAGGAATGTTTTCCCCTTTAAACTGAATACCTTTCTATTAGGCAGCTAAACACTATTGGGACCCCCAATGATCAGCTGTTGTAACTGAGAAAGCACCCACTGATTATTTCCTCTGAAGTAACCCCTCCATTAAAGGGGTTCTCCGTGAATTATGAAAATGAAAAGAATTAAGTATTACTTCTTTATAAATATATTCCCAAATACCTTACATTAGTTATATTGGCTCATTTTGTCTGGGGAGCGATCATAAGGAAAAATAAAATGGCTGCCGTCCTATTAGTACACTCAAAACCTGTCCTAATCACACAGAAGGACAAGTTATTTCACAACACTGAATAAAGAGCTGCCTCATCCTCCTCTCTGCTCTGCTTGTCAGGGGTTATGATCCTGAATACGGATAATAAGATTTTAGCTGAATCTCTGTAGTAATGAAGTTCATGAGCAAATATGGCTAATAAGCAGCTGCACTTGTATGTCTCCATTACCACAGCCCCACATTACCACAGTCTGTCCTGTCCGTCCTCTCTGTACTTCATATCTCCTCATGGACCCTATACCCACAAAGATTCAGCTAAATATCATATTAAACTGTAGTCAGGATTATAATCCCTGACAGTCCGAACAGAGAGGAGTCTCTCAGTCTTCAGACGGGTACTTGTAACTGTAGCCCAATTAACCCCTTCGCGCTCAGCGCCGTACATGTATGGCGCTGGGGCGATGCAGGCACATGGCGCCCGCTCGCAAGTGCGGCGGGCGTCATGGCCGGCAAGTCTCTGCTGTTTCTAACAGCAGAGACTTGCTGCTACTTACCGCCATCGGCGGCGTCTTCCTGGGAGTTTAGATGCCGTGATCACACGTGATCACGGCATCTAGTTGCGTCTCAACCCGGAAGCATTCGCTTCTGGGTGGTGTGCAGACACCCCGTGTGGACAATCGGGGTGTCTGTACACCATATGAAAACTGTAATCCTCGCTGGTGAGGATTACAGTTTTCAAAGTGCAATTCTTATTCTGGCCACTAGATGGCAGGCCAGGATAAGAAATGAGCAATTCTTGGATTTCTGAGTCTATAAAATTCATGATTGCTCATAAAGAAAAAAAAAAGCCACAATATATAAGCCCATATTTGAGCTTTCAAATAAAAAAAAATAAAAAAAAAAATATATATATAAAAAATAAAAAAGATATAAAAGTTCAAATCACCCCCCTTTCCGTGTAATTAAAAAATAAATACCTAAATAACAATAAATATAGACATCATGGGTATCACCGTGACCGAAAACGCCCGTACTTTTAAAATATATAAAAAAAAATTCCAATACGTCGAATTGTGTGGCGGAAAAAAGCGTCCAAATGGCGATTTGCCGTTTTTTGTCGCTTTTTTTTTCTAAAAAAAATTAAATAAAAAGTGATCAAAAAGTCATACACACCCCAGAATGGTATCAATAAAAACTTCAGATCGTCCCGCAAAAAATGAGCCCCCATACAGCTCTGTACACATAAATACCAAAAAGTTATAGGGGTCAAGATTTGACAAGGAAAAAAAAAAAAAAAAAAGGGGCAACTTTCTAATTATTTTATCACTATGAAAACGCAGGAAAAACTATACATATTAGGTATTGCCGGATTCGTACTGACCAGTAGAATGAAAGTAACGGATCAGTTTTAATGCACATCGAACGCTGTAAATAAGAAACCCGTAGAACTGTAGCGAAATAGCGTTTTCTTTGCAATTTCACCCGGTTTGGAATTTTTTTCCCGCTTCCCACTACACCGTATGCAATATTAAATGGTGGCGTTGGAAAGTACAACTTGTCCCGCAAAAAACAAGCCCTCATACAGCTATGTGAACAGAAAAATAAAAGAGTTATGGCTGTTTGAAGGCAGGGAGCGCAAAACGAAAATGCATAACCGAAAAAACCTCCGGGCGCGAAAGGGTTAATGCTGCCGGTAAGGTTTTTATACAGTTCTGTATCAACTGTTAATGTTTTATACTAAGATGAAGAGCCTTTACTTCATATAGAATTAATTATTTTATCTTTTCAGCAATGGTGCCTAGTATTCCTTCAAAGATGACAACTTTAAGGCTATCCCATAATAAATTTACAAGTATCGCTAAAGAAATTCTTCAACTCTCTTAGTAAGTACACCACTTATAAAAAAAAAATTACCAAAATTTTACAGCAGGATCACATCACATTGTTCATTCAAACAGTAGTGATATATGTAATAGAAACAGATATCATGTTTGGCACATTCTTTTATAAAACATTCATGTAAACTTGATTCCATTTTAAATAGGAAGAAGATGGTTAGGGAATAAAACCTATTTTTTGTTTTATGAGACACACCTGATGATAAGACGGTTTTAGAGGCGGAAAATAAATAAAATATTTCTTATCAGACCGCAGATCAGCCCTCAGATCAGACCCCCATATGAGATCCTCAGATCAGACCCCCATATGAGATCCTCAGATCAGACCCCCCCATATCACATCCTCAGATCAGACCCCCATATCACATCCTCAGATAAGACCCCCATATTACATCCTCAGATCAGACCCCCATACCAGACCTCAGATCAGACCCCCATACCAGACCTCAGATCAGACCCCCATATCAGACCTCAGATCAGACCTCCATATCAAACCTCAGATCAGACCTCCATATCAAACCTCAGATCAAACCCCCATATCAAACCTCAGATTAGACCCCCATATTAAACCTCCGATCAGACTCCTATTAGAACTCAGATCAGACCCCCATATCGGACCTCAGATCAGACCCCCATATCAGATCCTCAGGTCAGACCCCCATATCAGATCCTCAGGTCAGATCCCCATATCAGAACTTAGATCAGACCCCCATATCAAACATCAGATCAGACCTAAGACCCCCATCAGAGCTAAAATAAATAAATGTACTTACTTTTCCTGCTCCACCGCTACTCTGCAGGTCCAGCAGTCTATCCTACAGTCACCTCCCTGGTATTCTCAGGGCCTATGCTGCACTGTGACCTGACTGCATGTATGCAATCAGGACAGTGCAGCATGGTGCCCGGAGGAAGACCAGGAAGTGGATAGTACAGGGCTACAGTCACCGATCCCCACACCTCCTGCATACTAACGAGCACTTCTATAATGGAAGTGCTCATTAATATTCACCATTACTGCTTTATCACTTAAGGATTAGTAAATAAAGTGGTCTCCATTAATAGCATTTTAATTTTTTTCCCTAAAGTTTGAGAACAGTAGATTTAAGCAACAATCAGATCAGTAATCTGCCTGGTCCACTGGAATGGGCTTCTCTAAGTCTGCGAGAAATCCTATTGAACCACAATCAGATCCGCATATTGAATCTTGAGGACCTCCGTAAAGATGCAAGCAGATGGTCACGTCTGGAGAAACTACATCTTTCCCATAATATGATCAAGCAGGTAATACTGTACATATCAGTCATACTGTTACTTTCTTTCAGAATTCAAAGCTTGCAGTCATTCTAATACTTTACTGTTTCAGATACCACCTGAAATTGGATTTCTTGTGAATGTCACTTGCTTTGATATAAGTCACAATCCAGATTTGAGGTCCTTTCCAGATGAAATGGGAAAACTTACTAAAGTATGGGACCTTCCTCTTGATGGACTCCATCTTGATTTTGATCTGAAGCGTATAGGATGCAAAGCCAGAGATCTCATACGGTATTGTATTGTTTTTTCAAGTTGAAGAAGTGCTCCTGTTTTTTTTCTTTTACATAGGATACCAATACACCACCAATATTCTACCAGTCTCAATTGTTTCATTCTAGTTCAATTGCATCCATATGTTTTGAACCTTTTTATTATGAGTTATTGGTCATACTACAGGATTACATCAGCTATCAAATCCCTCCTGACACTTATGACTTTACCTCAACCCACCTAACTCCACCCCTTGTTGTAGTCTCTTGTGCATAGAGTAATTCTGAAGATCTAATTTCTGCCTTGTTTAATGGACCAAGCGAGCAGTGATAAAGTCGATGAGTCCTTGTAGACTGATAAACCTCCTGACTCACACTGCCTGTCTGTACTATCTGTGTGTGCTGACTCTCCAGTGTAGTTCTGTGAGATGTAGCTTTACACTGGTCTCCCTGCCTCTTGCATGTACAGTAAGAGCTGTCAGGGGAGACATGCTGAAGCTGCATTAAATAGGATAGAATGAGACTCTGCAGTGTAAGGGGACTTCAGTTCTGTCACTGAACTGTTACTTGCTGCTCTTAGATAGTACTCAAAGCAGTGCTGTGTTATGACAACTCTGCCCCCTCCACCCACATCTCTGCAAAGTCAGGCATGGCTTGATACGTTTTGTAGTAGCTGTTCTTGGTACCGTAGCTTAGTACCTTTGAATTGAACTCTTAGAAAACCCCTTAAAAGTTTATTTGTCAACTTAATATTCTGCCCAGTGTAAGTTCAGGAAACTACAACAGATCTTCTACTACTAGTAACCAGAACGGCACAAAAAATGTGCCATTTTGCTACTAGTGGCACTGACAGAATACACTGGTCTCGTGGCCTGAGTCTGTTGTATTCATGAGCAAGAGTGCTCTTCCTGCCTCCCTCGCCACTCCTGGCAGTGATTTGACAGGCTGCAGTGGTTGCACTTATACACAGCAACCTATCAGTTACTGCCATGAGGAGCTGGGGCAGCACTCTGCTAATAAATACAGTCAGACTCATGCTGTGATACCAGTGTATTCTCTCAGTGCCACCAGTAGCAGCACCCAGATTTCAGAGCCCTAACACTGTGATATACTTTTTTTTAGATTTCTTCAGCAACGTTTAAAAAAAGCTGTTCCTTATAATCGTATGAAGCTGTTAATCATGGGGAACACAGGAAGCGGTAAAACAACACTTGTACATCAGCTAATGAAAGAAAAACACCCAGGACAGGGGGCCGAAAAGGCTACCATTGGCATTGATGTGAAGGACTGGCCCATTCTAATAAGGGGGAAAGTTAAGAAAGAAATCACACTGAATGTCTGGGACTTTGCAGGTAATAAAACATTTTCAAATTTACCTTTGGACTCCTTGTGTTACTAAATATTCATAATGTTGAGTTTACACAACTTTTGGAAAAAAAACTAAAAACAGGAAATGTTATAAAAAAACCAAACAATATGCACCTCTGCAATCCCCTGCCGATTCAGTGCTGACTTGTTTCCTGCGTCTTTGTTCACAAGTGAATGTATGATTGCTACAGCCAGTCAGTGACCTCAGTGGTCTTGTACTATACTACTGGTATGCTGGCTCCCATCGCAGAGCCGTGATGCCAGAAGTATGCCCTATAACTGCTGAAGCCATTGATCGGCTGTAGTGGCCCCGTGCAGTCCTCTTGTAAATAAAAGCCAAGAGACTGCCATAGCATCAGCACTGGATCTGAAAAGGATTGAAGAGGTCAGTATTTTTTTTATCTTATAACATTCCCTGCTGTTTTTAATTTTTCCAAAGTGATTCAGAAGGCATAGGTAAGAACGTCTGAATGCCGAAAATTAAAATTGATCCCAGGAAAGGGAAAAAGCTGTATACAGACGTTCTATATAAATGTACCACTGCAATGTTTTCTGCTACAAGTGGTTGTTTGTTCAAGGTTTGCTCACTCCTGAGGAGTATATGACTGTCATTTATCCTTCTCTATTTAGGTGTGTATTACATAAATACAGATTCATAATGCATGTGACCTGTTTGGTTTCAGGCCAAGAGGAGTTTTATAGCACTCACCCACATTTTATGACTCCACGTGCTTTGTACCTTGTGGTTTATGATCTCAGCAAAGGGGCCTCAGAAGTTGATGCAATAAAACCATGGCTTTTTAACATAAAGGTAATATTTTGCATGTTTTTTAAAATAATGTTAATAAAAGAAACTCATACTTATCTAATATAGTTACGTTTTTAATTGGCGGGAGCAACAGAAGAATGGGAGGAAAAGGGGTCCAGGCAGGAATAAAAATTTCGTACACATGCATATGAACTCCAAAATGGCATCATTAAAAAACGACAGATCACTCTGCAAAAATTGAGCCATTATTCACCTCTGTAGACGTAAATACAAAAAAGTTATGTGGGTCAGAATATGGCAATGCAAAGAAAAAAATATTTTTCCCAAAGTTTTTATTTTTCTCATTATTAAAACAGAAGAAAAACTGTATAAGTGTGTTGTCATAATCATACTCACCCGTAGAATGGAGGGACCAGGACAGTTTTACTGCATATTAAAAGCTGTAAAAACAAATACCAGAAAACTATGGCGGAATTGCGATTTTTTTTTTTTTTTTTTTCTTAATTCTACCCCATTTGGAATTTTTATTTTACTTTCCCACTACATCGTGTGCAATATTAAAGGGTTATTCCCATCTCAGACATTGGGAGCATTGGGGTCCCACCTCTGGAACTTGCACCTATGCTAGAATGGAGCCCACAAAGTACTGGAGGGTGCACCGCCATGCACGACTGCCCTCTATACTTTCTTAAATGAAAATAGCTGAGCGCTGGCTTGGCTATTTCTGCCATACCCACATGCCCATAGAAGTGAATGGAGGGCAGCTGTGCATGCGTGGTGTGCCCTCCGGAACTTTGAGTGTTCCATTCTAAGTATACATGCGGGTCCCAGAGGTGGAGATCCCAGCGATATGCCCCCAATGTCTGAGATGGGAATAATCCTTTAAATGGTGCCATTAGAAAGTACAACTTATCAAGCAAAAACAAGTCCTTATATAGATATATAAATGGAAAATTAAACAGTTATGCCTCTGGAAAGGTCAGGAAAAACTGAAAATCGCCCAATCCCTTAACTAGAACCCGTAATGCAAGTGGATGTATTTCATTCTGATTAATATTAAAGGGCATCTGTCAACAGGATCAACCCTTTAAACTAGTCATATTGCCTAGAAGGAATGTCCCTGCTGATTTAAAAAAAACAAAAAAAAAAACATTTCTTCCCTTGATCTTTTGCATCATTTAGGAGAAATATGTTTTAATATTCAAATTAAGTGCACTGAGGGTGGGTCCTAGGCACTCTGTGAAAAGTGTCTAGGAAGGTAATGTGGGGGACCAATTGTGCACTATGTGGCTATGGCCCGCCCTCAGTGCACTTAGGCCCTAATTTTCATATTTTAAAGAACATTTATGTCTACTAAATGCAGCAACAGATAAGTAGAAGAAAGGTGTGCTTTTAATTAAGCAGGGTCAGCCCCACATGGCATAATGGCTGGTGTAATAGGATTGCTCCTGCTGGTAAGTGCCCTTTAACCCTTTCGCGCTCGGAGCTTTTTTCGGTTATGCATTTTCGTTTTGCGCTCCCTGCCTTCAAACAGCCATAACTCTTTTATTTTTCTGTTCACATAGCTGTATGAGGGCTTGTTTTTTGCGGGACAAGTTGTACTTTCCAACGCCACCATTTAATATTGCATACGGTGTAGTGGGAAGCGGGAAAAAAATTCCAAACCGGGTG
Source organism: Rhinella marina (assembly GCA_900303285.1). Lineage (NCBI taxonomy): Eukaryota > Metazoa > Chordata > Amphibia > Anura > Bufonidae > Rhinella > Rhinella marina. The sequence goes on from ONZH01030223.1 coordinate 79,928, forward strand.
AAATTGCAAAGAAAACGCTATTCCGCTACAGTTCTACGGGTTTCTTATTTACAGCGTTCGATGTGCATTAAAACTGATCCGTTACTTTCATTCTACAAGTCAGTATGAATCCGGCAATACCTAATATGTATAGTTTTTCCTGCGTTTTCATAGTGATAAAATAATTAGAAAGTTGCCCCTTTTTTTTTTTTTTTTTTTTTTTTCTTGTCAAATCTTGACCCACCTTTTTGGTATTTATGTGTACAGAGCTGTATGGGGGCTCATTTTTTGCGGGACGATCTGAAGTTTTTATTGATACCATTCTGGGGTGTGTATGACTTTTTGATCACTTTTTATTTAATTTTTTTAGAAAAAAAAAAGCGACAAAAAAACGGCAAATCGCCATTTGGACGCTTTTTTCCGCCACACAATTCGACGTATTGGAATTTTTTTTTATATTTTAAAAGTACGGGCGTTTTTGGTCACGGTGATACCCATGATGTCTATATTTATTGTTATTTAGGTATTTATTTTTTACTTATACGGAAAGGGGGGTGATTTGAACTTTTACATCTTTTTTATTTTTTATATATTTTTTAACATTTTTTTTAAATTTTTTTTTTACTATTGGAAAGCTCAAATATGGGCTTATATATTGTGGCTTTTTTTTTTCTTTATGAGCAATTATGGATTTTATAGACTCAGAAATCCATGAATTGCTCATTTCTTATCCTGGCCTGCCATCTAGTGGCCAGAATAAGAATTGCACTTTGAAAACTGTAATCCTCACCAGCGAGGTTTACAGTTTTCATATGGTGTACAGACACCCCGATTGGCCACACGGGGTGTCTGTACACCACCCGGAAGCGAATGCTTCACGTGTGATCACGGCATCTAATCTCCGAGGAAGACGCCGCCGATGGCGGTAAGTAGCAGCAAGTCTCTGCTGTTAGAAACAGCAGAGACTTGCCGGCCATGAGGCCCGCCGCACCCGCATTGCCCCAGCGCCGTACATGTACGGTGCTGGGCGCGAAGGGGTTAAGCTTACTCTATGCATTATCTAAGGTAAATGATCATGTACAAGTGCATCTCAATAAATTAGAATATCATCAAAAAGTTGTTTTTTTTTCAGTAATTCAGTTCAGAAAGTGAAACACATATTATATAGAGTCATTACAAACAGAGTGAACTTTTTCAAGTGTATATTTATGTTAATGTTGATGATTATGGCTTCCAGCCAAGGAAAGTCCAAAATTCATTATCTCAGAAAATTAGAATAATTAACCCAAAGCACCTGCAAAGGCTTCCTAAGCCTTTAAAAAGGTCCCTTAGTCTGGTTCAGTAGGCGACACAATCATGTGGAAGATTGCTGACTTGACAGATGTCCAGAAACCTGTCATTGACACACTCCACAAGGAGGGTAAGCCACAAAAGGTCATTGCTAAAGAAGCTGGCTGTTCACAGATTGCTGTACCAAAGCATATTAATGGAAAGTTGAGTGGAAGGAAAAAGGGTGGTAGAAAAAGGTGCAAAAGCAACAAGGAGAACCACAACCTTGATAGGATTGTTAAGAAAAGGCCTTTCCTAAATTTGGGGGAGATTCACAGGGAGTGGACTGCTGCTGGAGTCAGTGCTTCAAAAGCCACCACACACAGAGGTATCCAGGACATGGGCTACAAGTGTCGCATTCCATGTGTCAAGCCACTCATGACCAATAGACTGTTGCTCAGTGGTCAAAGGTGTTGTTCTCAGATGAAAGTAAATTGTGCATTTCATTTGGAAATCAAGGTCCCAGAGTCTGGAGGAAGAGTGGAGAGGCACTCAATCGAAGCTGCTTGAGGTCTAGTGTGACGTTTCCACAATCAGTGATGGTTTGGGGAGCCATGTCATCTGCTGGTGTAGGTCCGCTGTGTTTTATCAAGACCAAAGTCAGTGCAGCCGTCTACCAGGAAATTTTAGAGCACTTCATGCTTCCCTCTGCTGACAAGCTTTTTGGAGATGGAATTTTTATTTTCCAGCAGGACTTGGCACCTGTCCACACTGCCAAAAGTACCAATACCTGGTTTAATAATCACCGTATCACTGTGCTTGATTGGCCAGCAAACTCGCCTGATCTTAACCCCATAGAGAATCTATGGGGTATTGTCTAGAAGAAGACCAGATACCAGAGACACCAGACCCAACAATGCAGACGAGCTGAAGGCTGCTATCAAAGCAACCTGGGCTTCCATAACACCTCTGCAGTTCCACAGGCTGATTGCCTTCCATGCCACGCCACATTGATGCAGTCATTCATGCAAAAGGAGCCCCAACCAAGTATTGAGTGCATTCACTGTACATACTTTTCATTTAGCCAATATTTCTGTGTTTAAAAAAAAAATTACAGTTGGTCTAATATAATATTCTAATTTTCTGAGATAATGACATTTGGGCTTTCCTTGGCTGTAAGTAATAATCATCAGCATTAACAGAAATAAACACTTGAAAAAGTTCACTGTGTTTGTAATGACTTAATTAATTATAATGTATGTGTTTCACTTTTTGAATTGAATTACTGAAAAAAAAACTTTTTGATGATATTCTAATTTATTGAGATGCACTTGTATATCCCACTTTTTCTGTACTAATAAAGTTTCCATTTATTGTAGGCTCGTGCCTCATCCTCACCTGTTATTCTTGTTGGAACACACCTCGATGTATCTGATGAAAAACAGAGAAAAGCCTGCATAAATAAAATAAAGATGGAGCTGTTCAATCAACATGAGCTTCCTTGTGTCCAGGATTTTCATTTTGTGGATGCTACAGAAGAGTCAGATGCTTTGGCAAAACTTAGGAAGTCTGTCATAAAAGAGTGTTTGAATTTTAAGGTAAGTTCCCTTCAGACCCCTAGGCAAAATGCCTGAACAGACTGGCCCATTTTTATTTTATTCTGTGTACTGTGTCAAGGTAACTTAAAAAGGTATTCCGGTTGTTACAAGTTATCCGCTATCCACATGATAGGGGCTAACTATAAGATCGGCTATCTCCAGAACTCCCATAGAAATGGATGGTCATTTTACAGGAGCTGAAAGGAGCCTGCAGGGTGTTAGGGGCCCCCGTTCTCATGATCGTGGGGGTCCCCACCCATAGGACCCCCACGAATCTTAAAGTTATCCCCTATCCTGGGTATAGGTGATAACTTGTACCAATTGGAATGCCCATTTAACGTTATATAAATGCTGCCACATTGTGGATGAGGCACACTGCTACAACTGTGTTCAATTACATGTAATTAGCATGTCTCCTGATCTAGAAAAACAAGCAATATTGCTTACTAGCATGTGGTAGATTTAAACGCATACATGTTCCGTTGTCTGTACGTTTTCTGGGAGTAAGCGAATAATAACATCTCTGGTAGGGACATTCCCTGGTGGTGTACGGCTGTTTAGCAGTTATTGCTGGTGTCACTGGTGGGCTAGGCCATGGTAGTGAAGAGCTCAACTATGTGTAATGAAGGCTGCAGGTCTCCTTCCCCCTTTCTCCTCCATCTGTAGACTGCTGTGGCACACAGATACTTTACCATTAGCCCAATAACAGTACAGTTCTGACACTTAGCAACTGGGATTATGTTGTGTCTGCATAATCAATGTGAGTTGGTGAGAGGAACATAAATCTTATTTTAAAACTCGCTGTGGCCGGAGTGGAGGGGTCCCCTTTTGCCTTTGGACCCCTGTTAAGGTGATCAGGCTACATGTCTGCATTTCAGGTTTCCTTTAGCATTAAAGGGAATCTGTCACCAATATTTTTCCTGTGTAAGTAATGCTACCATGCTGATGTCACAACGCCATCCCCCTGCTGGAGACATCTCTCCCCTTCCCCCCCACTGTCTGCCTTGGCCTGCTCATCACAGTGTATAATAAGGGCATTGCTGCGTATGCACAGCGCCACTGGTATCTTGACTGTGGGAGCGCCTCGGCTTTGCAGTGAAGATATTAGCGGAGCTGCGCATGCGCAGCAAGTATAGTGCGGTTGATGTCCTTACTATATACCATGATGAGCAGCCCGAGGCAGAGAGCGGGAAGGTGACGTCACCAGCACAGACTATCATGACATCGCAGGCAGTTGTGAATGGGCAGGCTAGGGCTTACAGTATAGGAAGGCCTTGGGTTCTTAGAAAGTTTGGAAATGCTAATTTTATATAGAATAAACTTTGTTTTCTGGACATAGAAAATCGGCAAGGAATACCAAAGGTATGCTTTAACCCCTTAAGGCCGAAGCTACTTTTACACTTAATGCCGAAGCCACATTTTTAAAATCTGCCATGTGTCACTTTATCAATTCATAACTTTGGGATTCTTTCACCGATTCGACTGATTCCAAGATTGTTTTTTCGTGACACATTGTACTCCACGACAGTGGTAAATTTGAGTCAATATAAATCACCTTTATTTATAAAAAAATCCTAAATTTACAGAAAATTTGGAAAAATTTGTAATTTTCAAACTTTGAATTTCTCTGCTATTAAGGCAGATAGTGATTCCTCACAAAATAGTTATTACTTTACATTTCCCATATGTCTACTTTATGTTGCCATCATTTTGTAGATGTAATTTTATTTTTTGGGGATGTTAGAAGGCTTAGAATTTTAGAATCAATTCTTAAATTTTTTTAGAAATTTTCCAAAACCATTTTTTTAAGCACCAATTCAGTTCTGAAGTCACTTTGTGGGGCTAACATAATAGAAACCACCATAAATGACCCCATTTTAGAAACTACACCCCTCAAGGTTTTCAAAACTAATTTTACAAACTGTGTTAACCCTTTATGTATTCCACAAGAATTAAAGGAAAATGGAGATGACATTTCAAAATTTCACTTTTTTTGCAGATTTTCCATTTTAATCCATTTTTTCCTGTAACAAATCAAGGGTTAATAGCAAAAAAAACCTCCAAAATTATTACCCTGATTCTGCGATTTACAGAAACACCCCGCATGTGATTGTAAACTACTGTATGGGCGCATGGCCAAGCGCAGAAGGGAAGGTGCGCCAGATGGTTTTTGGAGGGCGGATTTTGCTGGACTGGTTTTGAGACACCATGTCCCATTTGAAGCCCCCCCGATGCACCCCTACAGTAGAAACAACCAAAAAGTGCCCATATTTTGGAAACTAAGGGATAAGGTGACAGTGTTATTGATACTATTTTGGGGAACATATGATTTTTGATCACTTTATATTACACTTTTTGTTAGGCAAGGTAAACAAAAATGGCTGTTCTGGCTGTTTTTTTTTTTTTTTTTACTGTGTTCACCTGAGGGGTTAACTAATGTGATATTTTTGTAGAGCAGGTTGTTACGAACGTGGCAGTACCTAACATGTATAGTTTTTTTTTTAATTTAAGTTTTACACAATAATATCATTTTTGAAACAAAAAAAATCATGTTTTAGTGTCTCCATTGTGAGAGCTGTAGTTTTTTTATTTTTTGGGCGATTGTCTCAGGTAGGGGCTCATTTTTTGCGGGAAGAGGTGACGGTTAGATTGGTACTATTTTGGGGGGCATATGCCTTTTTGATCGCTTGGTATTACACTTTTTGTGATGTAAAGTGACAAAAAATGGCTTTTTTGACCCTGTTTTTATTTTATTTTTTTTACTGTGTTCACCTGAGGGGTTAACTCATGTGATATTTTTGTAGAGCAGGTTGTTACGGACGTGGCGATACCTAACATGTATAGTTTTTTTAATTTATTTAAGTTTTACACAATAATATCATTTTTGAAACAAAAAAAATCATGTTTTAGTGTCTCCATTGTGAGAGCTGTAGTTTTTTTATTTTTTGGGCGATTGTCTCAGGTAGGGGCTCATTTTTTGCGGGAAGAGGTGACGGTTAGATTGGTACTATTTTGAGGGGCATACGCCTTTTTGATCGCTTGCTATTACACTTTTTGTGATGTAAAGTGACAAAAATAGCTTTTTTGAACCTGTTTTTATTTTTATTTTTTTACGGTGTTCACCTGAGGGGTTGGGACATGTGATATTTTTGTAGAGCAGGTTGTTACGAATGTGGCGATACCTAACATGCTTGGGGTATTTTTTATCTTTTTTTACTAATTTCAAATTTGAGTTTTGGGGGGAAAAGGGATTTTTTTTTAACACTTTTTTTAACACTTTTTTTTAACACTTTTTTTTTTACACTTTCTTAGACTCAGACCCACTTGGTTCTTGAAGATCCAGTGGGTCTGATTGTTCTATAATACACTACAGTACACTATATAGTGTACTGCAGTGCATTTTCACTCTTGCTAAGCCTTGTCAGGCTCCTGCCTTTAGCAGGAGCCTGATGAGGCTTAGCTTACACCATGGCAACCGAGACGCTTCTGAAAGCGTCTGGTTGCCATGGTAACCATCGGGACGCTGCCACAGCAGAGCAGCGTCTCGATGGAAGGGAGAGGGAGCTTCCTCCCTCTCATCTGGCCACACCATCGGCGCTGCCAGCGCCCGATGGGAGAGGGAGGGAGCTCCCTCCCTGTTAACCCCTTCCATACAGCGGTCCCTACGGACCACGGCATGGAAGGGGTTAAACTGCTGACATCGGTGCCAGCACCGATGTCAGCAGTTTCAAGCAGAGTATCAGCTGTATGCTGATACTCTGCTTGATAACTGCTCGCCATCCTGAGAAATCATTGCGGGCGGCACTCGCGCCGCAGCCGCCCGCACATCGCCCGCCCGCCCGCCCTCTATATCTCCCCCTATATATATTATATTGTTAATTTTTTAATTTTTTTTATTTTACAGTTTATTGCAGCTACGATCGCTGCGATTGGCTAGTCTGAACAGACTAGCCAATCACAGCGATCGCTAGCCCGGGACTGCCCCCATTGGTCCCGGGCTGGTTAGCTGAGACCCCTGGCTGTAAGTAACAGCCGGGGTCTCAGCACTGTCACCATGTCATCAGACATGGTGACAGTTTAATGCCATGACGGCTTATCCCGTCATGGGGCGGCAAGCGGCTCCTGCCCATGACGGGATAAGCCGTCATTCGGCGTTAAGGGGTTAAACCAAGCAAAAAAAAAAAAGAGAGAAATTTTTAAATGACACCTCCATTTTCCTATAATTCTTGTGAAAAATATGAAGGGTTAACAAAGTTTGTCAAATCAGTTATGAATAATTTGAGAGGTGTCGTTTCTAAAATGAGGACATGTATGGGTCATTTATATTATGTAAGTCCCTCAAAGAGACTTCTTAACTGAACTTAGTTTAAAAATTGCTTTTAAAATTCTGTCTTCTAACATCCAAAAAACATTTAGAAAATGATGCCAACATAAAGTAGACATATGATGAATGTTAATTAATAACTATTTTATCAGGTATCGCTATCTGTATTAAAAGCAGAGATATTCAAATTTGCTAAATAGCCATTTTTTCCCAAATTTCCCATAAATGTAGCATTTTTTAAATAAATAAAATTAAGACATCTCAACTCAGATTTGCCGTTAACATGAGGTATGATGCGTCACGAGAAAACAGAGAATTGTTTGGATAAAGTAAAAGTATTCCAAAGCAATTACCATATAAAGTGACGTGCAAGATTTGCAAAATTTGACTGTAAGGTAAAATACTGCTTTGTCCGGAGCGGGTTTAAAAAAAAAAAAAATAAATATATATATATATATATATCCTAGCTGGAATGAATACACGGTTATGTATTGCACCTTGCACAATCACGTTCAAAAGATCCACTTTCCTCAAAAGGAGGAAGAACATGGCCCGAAGAACGAATGAATATTCTAAACGTGATGTCGAGACATTAAAAGGGACATTTAATTGATACAAAGTCCAGACAGAGTCTGGTACTTGCAAAGTAGATAACTATCAGCTCTCAGGTCATCGGAAACTATGCCAGTAATATACCGTCTCATAGCAGAGATGTGCATGCTTGTATACATCAGCCTTTTTCTTTCATTTAGATTCGAGACCAAGCAGTTCTGGGGCAGTTGATTCCAGACAGCTATCTGGAGCTCGAGAAGAGAATTCTGATTGAAAAGAAAAATGCTCCCATTGAATTTCCTGTAATTAACCACAAGAGGCTCCAAGATATTGTACAAGAAAACCAACTGGATTTGGATGAGCATGAACTTCAACACGCAGTTCATTTTCTAAATGAATCGGGTAATTTAATTATCTAGTATTTAATTATTGTATGTTACCAGTGTCCGGCAGAAATCCAGCAAAATGCTTGCTTATACTATGAAATGTAACCAGCATGTGTGGGACAGCAAGCTGATTTTTTGGGCCAGCACTATATGAGCCATACATGTATTTTTCAGTGCTGTCTAAAGGCATCATGCTGTGAATTTAGGGTGTGGGTTTAAAGGTCGTGCAGTTGCTGCTAAACAGTAAAGAGAAGACAGGATCTACTTCTATCTTCTTTATTTCACCCTTCAATTATGCTCACTATGTAATAAATGGAAATGGGGGTAATCCTGTTACCTCTTGTAACAAGCAATAGTGTGTGTGTATATATATATATATATATATATATATATATATATATATATATATAAAACTATAAGTGTGTGTGTGTGTATATATATATATATATAGACACACACTTATAGTTATTAAATATCAGATACAAATAAAGTCACACACATCCCATAACAACAACCTAAAAAGTACAAAACCCATTGTAACACTTTCCATAACTGTGAATTTGCAAATTCAAAATATAAGGAACTGTACATATTTTATCTTTTGTACATTCTAACCCCTAATAAAATAAAGAAAAGAAAAAAAAACAAAAAAGGTACTGTATAAGAAAAGTGTCCTGTGTGTTGCAAAAGAAGGTGCAAACGCACTTTTGGTAGCCCAGCGTATAAAAGTGCAAGGGCTGGTAAAGCATCAAGGGGGACATTTATCATTCTAGGTATATCCGTTTTTTGTAGCTATTGCGGCATGATTTGTCGCACATCTTTTTGAGTACAACATTCTGCAATATTTACCAACTTATGCCATATTTTGCTTCACTTTTTAAACTCGTCTATGTTTTAGGAGAACTCTTTACCAGTTGCAACATTTGAAAAAGTTGCAGAAAAGTTGCATCTCCACCTCAGACAACCCCCCGTGTACTTTTACAGACATAAACGTACATCACATTGCATTTGTACTAAATATATTATTACTGTGCGCCATTTCATAAATTTAGTGCAACTTCACAAAGCAAAGACATGGCCCGAAGGCCCGCACGTAACCAATGCACTTCAGCGACATTGAGAGTTTGAGTTTTGGGGGATTTTGCAGGTTTCAAGTGACGAATATGTAGCCTCTCTCACTTTACCTTTCTGTTCCTAGAGCTTTTTTGCAGCATGTTTTTTTTTTCTTAATTTTGTAGTTGTTTGTAGCAGCCAGATCAGTGAATTATCAGCAACTGTTTCCTAGTTTATTAATATTGAGCAATAGAAAGGTGTCCTTGTTTGACAGTGTTCTTCATTTATATTTTCACAGGAGTGTTACTGCACTTTGAGGATCCCGCTCTACAGCTTCGAGATCTTTATTTTGTGGACCCTGAATGGCTCTGTAAAATAATGGCACAGGTTTTTTATTACTATTACTATTACTGCATTTATTTATACAGTATAGCTTATATTACATAAAAAGATAAATCTAAATATTAAAATTAGCACTCCAGGCTTATGCTTTTCCATTGGTTATATATAAAATAATTCATAAATCCCCTCCAGTGTCTTTTTTTATGTGTACACACTGAGCCATTGAGGAAAAACTCCCGCAAAAAAAATTATTTTCTAACCCCCTAGAAAGGTACATGATGTAATCTGTAGTGAATGTAATCTTCTTACCAGTGTCTGTATTTGTGAGTTATCCCCTCCCTTCTGCTTCACGGCTGTGTCATGTGACCAGCGATCAGACTCTCCAAATAACACAGCATCTTATGTGTGGACAGGAAGTCAGTTTCTCTATGTATTCATATGAGAGCTTCACTCTCAGTCTCATAGGGATGAATAGAGGAGTAACTGACTTCCTTTCCTGTGTCAGGTGGAGATCAGAGAGTTGGTCACATGACACAGCTGAGGATCAGAAGGGAGGGAAAAGTTCACAAATACAGTCACTGATGAGAAGATTACATTCACTACAGATTACACATAACATAATAGTAATCACTCAAATGACAAACCTGTTTTTGTTTTTTTTAGCAGTTTTGTAGATGTTATAGCCAATAGAAGTATAATTGCCGATTTGTGTCTTTACTGTTAAATTTTTTATCTTTTTTTTTTTTGCAGATTTTGACAGTAAAAGTTGAAGGATGTCAGAGGTATCCCAAGGGGATTATCCACTGTATAGATGTGGAAAAATTTCTTTTCAAGAAAAAAAAGTTTCCCAAAAATTATATTTCACAATATTTCAAGCTTCTGGAAAAGTTTCAGATAGCTTTGCCCCTTGGTGAAGAGCAACTTCTCATTCCAAGCAGGTATTCACACAGTTTATGTATTGGAACTGCTCGTACATGCTTTTTAATTGAGCTGCACATTGATCGTCTGACTCTGTGTGCCCTTATAGAAGAAAAACATACAGTGTTGTATACATGTAATATAGCATTAGTGTAATAAAACTATTACTGTATATCATTTTTGCTAACGTAGGTTTAATATCTTCTCTAGTTTATCAGACCACCGACCCGTGATAGAACTACCCCACTGTGAAAATTCAGAGGTCATTATAAGACTGTATGAAATGTCATATTTTCCCATGGGATTTTGGTCCAGGCTTATAAACAGACTCTTGGAAGTGTCTTCATACATGTTGTCTGGTCGAGGTCTGTAATTCTTGTGTTCTTGTCTGCTATTGTTTCTAAAACACATTTGTTAAAGTGATACTAAAATGATATTCTAACAATACTATTCACACTTACAGGGTAGTTCAAAGTATGTTCCTTGCATGTATGGTGAACTTAAAGTGGTGCTCATTGTGGTGAACTTTTATACAGTGCCTTGATAGAGTGGTTCGTGTGTATAAGTGCAATATTCAACCTGGCTGTTTTTGAAGACTTTTGCCTTTATTCATTTAGCTAATAAAGGAGACAGTTATACAAACTGAACAAAAACACGCCACTTAGTCCAGTGTAATAAGACATGTAGTCCAAGGAGTCTAGGTAATACCCCCAGATGATGGTAAAACATCCGTACACCTGAAATGGCTAATACGAGCAAGTCCAAGTGCAAATCCAGAAGCCTCCAGACAGGATAGATTCAATACTTCTGATATCTGGACATCAGGCAGGAAAATACAACCAGTAAACAATTAAAGGCCTGGAGAAGCAAAGGTTCAGACTCCAGGGGCGACAAGCCTTCTTTACTATAAGAACTGTGAATCTGTGGAACAGTCTACCACAGGAGCTGGTCACAGCAAAGACAGCTGAGGGCTTCAAAACAGGTTTAGATAAATTCTTAGAGAAAAAGAAGGTCACCACATATTAAAAAATGTAGAGTCATGTCTTAAGGTTACGCGTCCCCCACCCTTGGTTGAACTTGATGGACATGTCTTTTTTTCAACCGTATTAACTATGTAACTATGTAAAAGCCAGTTGAAGTCAGTGCTTCAATGCGGGCACATCAGTGCTCTTCCTGACCATAACAATCACCTTTCCTAAAAGACTAAAAACTAACTTACCATAGAATCCCTGCACAACATCATGAATAATCCCTGGGAGACATATTTGAGGAGTAAGAAGAATACAAATGTTCACTCAGGGAAGGACCTCTATTCAGAAGTCTGGAGAACGACCAAATGTTAAGAAGAAAAGTACCAACCTCTCACTGACACCTGAAACCCAGATCAGAGCTAAATGCCGATTTTCTTCAAACAGGAATGTGTAAAATATACCCTGCCAGTAAATTTAGATTGGATCAGAGTCCCGGGTGCTCACCACTGTAGAACTGTAGAGTAATAAAATAATTCAACGTCCCTCCAATCCTCCTGAGTCAGATCAGAGAATTCTGCTGCCCATATAAGAAAGCTTTGTTAAAACAGATTATTAGATTGCAGAGGTGTATGATTACAGGTATAAGGCTTAGAATAATCTGGCGAGCCCAAGAGATCCTCAGGTTTTGTAAACCCAATACTAAGGTATAGAGAGCCAAATTGAGCCCGCATAGTATGGAAGCGCTGCAAGTAGTAAAGAACGGCATGCTCGGAATCCCATACTTGTCTTTCAAATCATCAAGTGAAAGAAATCCAGAGGGAGTAAACAGAATTTGATTTAATAATTCAAATTTGGCCCAAAATACCACCCCCGGTAATGATAACAAATGCGGTAGGTGAGGATTCACACACAAAGGGATTCTAGGGAAATACATAATAACAGGTGTCATTTAAAGGAAATATGTTGTAAGGAAATTGCCTATTGTTTAAATTATTAGTGTACATAAAACATATTTTCTACATTTTTATTGGTGGTTTTTCTATGTCACTGTCTTTTTTTAAACTTTGAGAACTCACAATAAACTGAAGGCAGATAATAGCATCACATAGTTGACGATGGGTAATAGAGACAGCTCCTTCTCCCTCGCTGCACAGTGATCTTTGCACATGACTCTCCCATAGAAGTTTATCAGTTATTGTAGTGGGCGGCTGGGAGCGCAACTGTTAAGGAGAAATCAGTCAAGGAGTCTCAGCACTTAGGGGGAGATTTATCACACTGGTGTAAAGTAGAACTGGTTTAGTTGCCCATAGCAACCAATCAGAATCCACCTTTCATTTTTCACAACTCCTTTGGAAAATGAAAAGTGGAATCTGGTTACTATGGGCAACTATGCCAGTTCTACTTTACACCAGTTTGATAAATCTCCCCTTAGTTCTCTTGCTCCCTCATTTAAAGGATTGATTGAGATCCTGGTTGGCATACCCCATCAATCAATAAGTGACTTGCTGTAGCAGAAAATACCATTAAAGAGCAACTTTCTCATGGCAGTGGTCCTTTAAAGATTAAGAAGGACATTTATTAATACCAGTGAGTGATACACTGGTCCCTGTGCGCTGCTGGTGAATTCGCTTAAAGGGAACCTGTCATCTCCGAAACACCCCCTGAACGAGAGTAAGCGGTGTATAGTGTAAGTGATGCTGAATCCAAATATGTAAGTTTTATCTTCATACTCACTTCTATTCTGACGCTGTGCTCCCACAAACCTTCAGTAAAATGCATTGAGAGGACTCTTCTTTGAGTCCTCTCCATTATGTGAGTGAGAACTGGAGTCCAGTGAGGGCATTTTACTGCAAGTTTATGGGAGCACAGCGTCGGAATGGAAGTGAGTATGAAGATAAAACTTACATATTCGGATTCAGCATCACTTACACTATACAACGCTTACTCTAGTTCAGGGGGTGTTTCGGAGATGACAGGTTCCCTTTAAGTTATGTAGAGGTGCAGGCCTTGCTGCTGCTGGCCGTGCGCCATGCTTTAATCTACACCAGCTCCCTTGCTGGTTTAGTTTAAGGCCATTTTCCACACCATAAACTTGCATGGAAAATGATGAATGAGATGGGCCAGCCCTCAAAACATCGATCATCTCTGGTTTGTCAGTGTTGTATCAGAAGTCCTCACTCGTAGTCTTGACTGGGTGGTAACTTTTGTAGCGTTTCCAATGACTAGAATGAGTCTCCAAACACTGGATGTTTACTTTATTGTTAACATGAATTAAAAAAAAAAAAAACTTATGTTATATAAAATAGATGTATCATTCTCAGTGGTCTAAAAGTTTTTGCTTTTACTTTCTTCACATGTATAAAAAAAAAAAAAGAAAGAGTCCAGCGTCCTAACAGGATGTACTGGAGACAGGGTATCTACCTAAATTGGTCTCCTGAAGCTTACTGTTTGGTGGAATCATCAAGCCTACACAACAACCCTAATAGTTTTTTGAAAATTACAGTTCCATCCTGTAGAAAAGGTAAATTATTTTTTATTTGTTTAGCAGAAGTCACACTTTCTTCAGATTAGCAGAAGGACTTAATAATTTAATAGATGTATAAACTATAGTTAACGTAACGTACTGTAATGTTGTAACTGATCCGTCACATCTGCCTTGCATCCTTATAGACTTCTCATAATCTTCACTCATTGTGATATTCCATTTAGGTTGCATTCTGCTGGGACAGGTTGTGGATCATATTGATTCACTAATGGAGGAATGGTTTCCTGGTTTGTTGGAAACAGATATTTCTGGTGAAGGAGACACATTGTTAAAAAAGTGGGTGCTATACAGCTTTGATGATGGTCAGGAACACAAGAAAATTCTACTATCTGATCTGCTGCTGAAAGCTGAAGAAGGTAACCTTCACTGATGTATTTGTATTTGTAAGTGTTTTTGCCATTGGTATTTGTAGTAATCTGTCATTTTTGGTGCACTATTTGTGGGCAGAAATTTTGCCTGCAAGACATATTTTGGTATTAAAAAGAAATCATTTTCTTGCCAAAAGATAACGGCATGAAATATTCTGTAACCTCTCTATGGCATGTCCTCTCTAAATAACTCTTTCACTACTATATAATGTATCCTCTACAAGGTCACAAATAATTTCTCTTGCCATGCTATCAGACAACTCAAGTGCCCACAGCAGGTTGAGTTACTGAAAATGTCAACATTTCCTCCAATATTTTTGACAGGACATTTAATTTCTGCTCCATGTCTTCGGTGTGCCTCAAGGCTCTGTTTCCACTCATGGCTGCAGCATGGCTCATCAAGTCTTTAGGTTTCTAATATCTACAGTGGGGAAAAAAGTATTTAGTCATCCACCAATTGTGCAAGTTCTTCCACTTAAAAAGATGAGAGAGGTCTGTAATGTCATATGGTCAGATGAAACCAAAGTAGGACTGTTTGGTAGAAACACAACTCATCATGTTTGGAGGAGAGTGAATGCTGAGTTGCATCCAAAGAACACCATACCTACTGTGAAGCATGGGGGTGGCAACATCATGCTTTGGGGCTGTTTCTCTGCAAAGGGACCAGGACGACTGATCTGTGTACATGAAAGAATGAATGGGGCCATGTATCGTGCGATTTTGAGTGCAAACCTCCTTCCATCAGCAAGAGCATTGAAGATGAAACGTAGCTGGGTCTTTCAGCATGACAATGATCCCAAGCACACCGCCAGGGCAACGAAGGAGTGGCTTCATAAGAAGCATTTCAAGGTCCTGGAGTGGCCTAGCCAGTCTCCAGATCTCAACCCCATAGAAAACCTTTGGAGGGAGTTGAAAGTCCGTGTTGCCCAGCGACAGCCCCAAAACATCACTGCTCTAGACGAGATCTGCATGGAGGAATGGGCCAACATACCAGCAACAGTGTGTTCCAACCTTGTGAAGACTTAATGAAAACGTTTGACCTCTGTCATTGCCAACAAAGGATATATAACAAAGTATTGAGATGAACTTTTGTTATTGACCAAATACTTATTTTCCACCATAATTTGCAATGTGATTTTCTGGATTTGTTTTCTCATTTTGTCTCTCATAGTTGAGGTCTACCTATGATGTCAATTACAGGCCTCTCTCATCTTTTTAAGTGGAGAACTTGCACAATTGGTGGCTGACTAAATACTTTTTTTCCCGATTGCATATACAGGTCACCCAATTGTTTTTCAGTTTTTAATCTAGACCCTCTGTTTTTGTGTTTCTCTCATCTTCTCTTTCTAATATCTTCTCTATTATTGAAGCTTCCCATGTTTCCACCTGGATATTTATGGAATTTCCTCACACAAGATACCACTATATTGTCAGTACATGTGCTTATAACATAGTCCACTAGACTTCTGCAACACCCTCATTTTATGAATAAACAAGCAATTCACCGGTCTATTCCAACTACTGCTTGGCTTACCTACCTCTCTTTTCATTCCTCAAATAACTTACCCCTCGCTGTTTCTCTGCTGGCTTTCCATCGCACAGAAAATTAAATTCTAAATACTTACATCAAAGCCTAATTCGGCTGTGCTCATACCTTTATTTTTTCAGTAATTCCTAGATATCACCCTGCACGCAACCTCATTTCTGTCATTGACAACCTTATTTCTATCATCCTGTCTCTACTCTCATTTACATGACTTCCCTTGTGCCTCCCATCTATTCTGGCACTTGCTCCTTCATTCTAACACTCCCCTCTTCTGACAAGCCCAGAATTGGCCCAGAGTATCCCCCTTATGCAGGTCAGCAGTTAAATGCCTTGGGGGCAGGCCCAAACCACTGTGTGCATCATTGCTCCTCCTTTGTCCTCTGCCAGCCCCTTCATCTAATTCTTGATTGACAGGTTCCTGCATAGTCATCTCATCTGGCCCTGTCTATCAAGTTGGAGATTGTGGCTGTAGCTCAATTCTAACCTGAAAAAGAACCCTCAGAAGCACCCACTTCCCCGTGGCCGAACAATCTGAACAGGACTCAAAACAGTATTGTTCATTTCTACTTGAATGAAGGCAACTCAAGATGTTCCAGATTTATTAACAGGTGTACAAATTTGGTGCATTTCACTACCATGATCTTCAATGTTACACTGGAGTATAGAACGCCAGTCTTAAAAAATCTGCCAAGTCTCTTTCTATGTGCATTAAATTATGGTAATATCCCTTACAAATTTTTTAAACAGGTGACTTGTTAGTGAATCCAGAAGATCCAAGATCTACAATTCCAATTTCCCAAATTGCTCCTGATATTGTTCTTGCTGATCTGCCAAGAAATATCATGCTAAATAATGAGGAACTGGAATTTGACCAGTCGGCAGAGTATTTATTGGGTATGTATCTTACTGGTAAATACTTTCAGTATAATCATCTTTCTATAAAGAATCTTAACACCCACATTCAGTTTAATGTACACCAATTATTGCTGCTAAAGCTAGTGCAACCAGTCAGAAACCTTTATACATTGAAGATATTAGATGATTGTGGAGTGTGTTTACTGTATAGTATACAGATGGAATTGTCTTCGTACTCTAGGGTTAGAAAATGTAAAGGGCCTATTAGACGGAACTATTATCATTTGAATTTTCGTGTAATCATTTGAATTTCAGCAATTATCATCCATGTGATGGCGTGCGGCAATTAAACAACCAATGATAAATCTTTTGTTTTCTGCTCTGGAGATGAACAAGCAATGATTGCAATAATGAGCCTCAACAGGAAACAGTGAAAACTATTTGATGATTATTATTTCATGTAACTGAACATCTTTTGAGCACAACTTACTAAATGGTTGCTTGCTGCTCGTTAATGAAACAATATCTGTCCGTCTGATAGAACCCTTGCGGCACATTTATATTGCGCTGACTAGCAGACAATTATTGAGAAGGAATCGTTGATTCACGACAATTGCCTGCTCATCAGTTGGAGGTAAAGAGCTGCATTTACATGCAACGATCTCACTAATGTATGAGGAGGAGTGATGGCTACCTCCATTGCTTGTCCTGATACAAATTCATTGCTTCTGGGCAGCAAATTGCAGTTTCCACAGCAGAATTTGCTGCCCAGAAACGATGATTGAAGATCACTTCACCTGACGACAATCGCTTTGCTCATTGACTGGGTGAATTGTGGCACCTTTACATGGGTCATTTATCAAGAACGAATGTTCATGGGAATATTTGTTCCCGATAATCTTTACCTCGGCCAATGTAAAAGGACCTTAAAGGGGTATTCCGGTAAAGTAACTTAATTTTTTAAAAACTGCATTAAGGCTACAAGCTGTGACCCGTCCAGAGCCCATACCTATACATATAACCAAAGCTTCAATTTACCCTGCAATCCATTTGTCTAGCTCCTGTGTGAGCCTGAAGCACACTGAGAGTATCATGGCTCCTGATCTTCCCTCACAAAACTACAATCCCCACAATGCCTAGCTTTCCTGCTGTGAGCTTGTGCTTGTTCATGAGTGTTGCTGTTCACTGATTGGCTGCCTGACATTCCAGTGCAGACACGCCCCTTGTACTCAGCAATCCGCAGCACGCTGACATTAGCTAGAGAACTGATAGCAACACACTAAGCATGCTCGACCTAACAAAGGATCAGAACTACAGGTCGGTGCCATGGTAACTCATGAGTAAACATAGTGGGTAGTAAGGAAGAAACTACTGTATAAATACTGAAAGGTAAATTTGTGAAACTGACATTATATTAGGTAATTATTGATGATGAATTAGTCTAAAACATAAGTTATATTTATGGTAACCGGAATACCCCTTTAAGAGCAGGGACATTCATGACGTCTACTAAGAGGACCTTTCTATACCAGAACCTTCACTCACCTATACACATCATCAGCTAGTTTCCACATTCTAGTCAGACTATATTACCTATATTTGTATTTCAGGTGATGGCGGCTTTGGATCCGTCTATAGAGCTGTGTACAGAGGTAAAGATGTGGCAGTGAAAATATTCAACAAGCATACTTCCCCAAGACTTTTAAGACAGGTAAGGAACCCAGTTGTAGTGGATCTGTCACCATAACCTTTTACACTGACAGTAGAATAATATAGAATGGAAACCGAAAATATGTTTTCTTCATTTTGTTATGTAAAATATATCATAGTAGCTATGGTTTGCATACCTCTATTAAACATATTTAATATTTAAAGGGAACCTGTCATCTCCGAAACACCCCCTAAACTAGAGTAAGCGTTGTATAGTGTAAATGATGCTGAATCCGAATATGTAAGTTTTATCTTTGTACTCACTTCCACTCCGATGCTGTGCTCCCACAAACCAGCAGTAAAATACATTGAGAGGACTCTTCTTTGAGTCCTCTCTATTATGTGAGTGAGCACTGGAGTCCACTGAGTGCATTTTACTGCTGGTTTGTCAGAGCACAGAGTCAGAATGCAAGTGAGTATGAAGATAAAAATTACATAACCGGACTCGACGTCACTTACACTATACACCGCTTACTATAGTTTGGAGGGTGTTTCAGAGCTGACAGGTTCCCTTTAAATGGGCATGTAGCAATTCCAGGGGGGGGGGGGGGCATCTATTAATATCAAAGCTGTAAATTATGGCACACGCCATATATGCACCATAATAAGAAGCGGGCAGGGCTTTGCGCGGCCCTCTGGATTTATTATAACTTTCATCACAAAGTGGCTGAAGTTATAGTTGAAGTCTACACCAGCCTGTAGCTGGTGTAGACTTCAGTATCTGGTGCACGGCAGGGCACAGATGCGTCTGATTTATTAAGTGCCATCTTCCTCTTAATAAATTAAGAGCATCTCACACCAGTGCAGGGAGATCAAGACTGGCAAATGGTAACACCAGTCTTGATAAATGTCAGGTATTTTATTTCTCTGTCCCTTTCAAATGCTATCCACATTTTTTATAGAAGAAAACCCTGTAATTCTACCAGAGTGCTGTAAGCATGCCCAAAAAATGTGAGCTAGAGACTCTGTTTCAGTATATTATTCTACTGATCATGTGTAATTATATAGTAAACTGTTTTTGTGGTATTATACAGTGCCTTGCGAAAGTATTCGGCCCCCTGGGACTTTTCAACCTTTTGCCACATTTCAGGCTTTAAACAAAAAGATATAACATTTTAAATTTTTGGTGAAGAATCAACAACAAGTGGGTCACAATTGTAAAGTGGAACGAAATTTATTGGATCGTTTAAACTTTTTTTGTAATAATAAAACTGAAAAGTGGGGCGTGCAAAATTATTTGGCCCATTTACTTCAGTTCAGAAAACTCACTCCAGAAGTTCATTGAGGATCTCTGAATGATCCAATGTTGTCCTAAATGACTGATGAAGATAAATAGAATCCACCTGTGTGTAATCAAGTCTCCGTATAAATGCACCTGCTCTGTGATAGTCTCAGGGTTCTGCATCATGAAGACCAAGGAACACACCAGGCAGGTCCGTGATACTGTTGTGGAGAAGTTTAAAGCCGGATTTGGATACCAAAAGATTTCCCAAGCTTTAAACATCCCAAGGAGCACTGTGCAAGCGATCATATTGAAATGGAAGGAGTATCAGACCACTGCAAATCTACCAAGACCCGGCCGTCCCTCTAAAATTTCATCTCAAACAAGGAGAAGAATGATCAGAGATGCAGCCAAGAGGCCCATGACCACTCTGGACGAACTGCAGAGATCTACAGCTGAGGTGGGAGAGTCTGTCCATAGGACAACAATCATTCGAACACTTCACAAATCTGGCCTTTATGGAAGAGTGGCAAGAAGAAAGCCATTTCTCAAAGATATCCATAAAAAGTCTCATTTACTGTTTGCCACAAGCCACCTGGGAGACACACCAAACAAGTGGAAGAAGGTGCTGTGGTCAGATGAAACCAAAATCCAACTTTTTGGAAACAATGCAAAACGATATTTTTGGCGTAAAAGCAACACAGCTCATCACCCTGAACACACTATCCCCACTGTCAAACATGGTGGTGGCAGCATCATGGTTTGGGCCTGCTTTTCATCAGCAGGGACAGGGAAGATGGTTAAAATTGATGGGAAGATGGATGGAGACAAATACAGGACCATTCTGGATGAAAACCTGTTGGAGTCTGCAAAAGACCTGAGACTAGGACGGAGATTTATCTTCCAACAAGACAATGATCCCAAACATAAAGCAAAATCTACAATGGAATGGTTAAAAAATAAACGTATCCAGGTCTTAGAATGGCCAAGTCAAAGTCCAGACCTGAATCCAATTGAGAATATGTGGAAAGAGCTGAAAACTGCTGTTCACAAACGCTCTCCATCCAACCTCAAAGAGCTCGAGCTGTTTTGCAAGGAAGAATGGGCAAGAATTTCAGTCTCTAGATGTGCAAAACTGATAGAGACATACCCCAAGTGACTTGCAGCTTTAATCGCAGCAAAAGGTGGCGCAACAAAGTATTAATGCAAGGGGGCCGAATAATTTTGCACGCCACATTTTTCAGTTTTATTATTACAAAAAAAGTTTAAATGATCCAATAAATTTCGTTCCACTTCACAATTGTGACCCACTTGTTGTTGATTCTTCACTAAAAATGTAAAATGTTATATCTTTTTGTTTGAAGCCAGAAATGTGGCAAAATGTTGAAAAGTTCCAGGGGGCCGAATACTTTCGCAAGGCACTGTATGATTTCTTCACAGTACAACTTGCAGGATAACAGACCGAACTGGATGGACAAATGTCTTTTTTTGGCCTTATATACTATGTTACTCTAGAGCGGACCTAGGCAAGGGGCGGCCCGCGGGCTGCATCCGGCCCGCCTCCTGTCTCTGACCTGGCCTGAGTCAGAGTTGGAGACGTGGCCTGACCTACACTGCTGAGAGTAGACGCTTGTGTGGTGTGGTGCTCCCGTCATCGGCTCCGTACGGAGCTCAAACAAACATCACTAAAGCGGCTCTGGTACCTAGAAAGACGAGAGGGACCAGAGCTACTCCGCAGAGAAAAGCCCGTAGCTGCGAGTGGTACCGGAGTTACATCGGGTACCACGCGCTCCCTCTCCCCCCTCCCTACAGCGGCTCGCGCCATTACAGGGCCTGATCGCGCGCCTGTCGGCGCAAGTAAGACACTGCAGCTGGACCCCACATACCTGCAGTATAGCAGTATCTGCCGGGATCTGTAACCTCAGAGATTGAGAGCTACAGTACTCAGTCCTGCCTGCTATGTAGTTAAATCTGCCTCTGCAGAAGAAACATTCAGTGCTAGTTCCCAGTAGTGTGCATTTTTCTTCCTTCTCCCGTCTATTGCCCGAAACCAGGGAATATTTAGCGCTCTGTGCTTTTGACAGGCAGCATGTCCTGATACACTGGTGACAGGCAGAGCAGCACCTGCAAATACACCTGGTGACAGGCAGAGCAGCACATCCAGATACACCGGTGACAGGCAGCACGTCCAGATACACCGGTGACAGGCAGCACGTCCAGATACACCGGTGACAGGCAGCACGTCCAGATACACCGGTGACAGGCAGCACGTCCAGATACACTGGTGACAGGCAGAGGTGTATTATGTTATACAGTATTATACAATTTTGGGTAGAACTGAGTTATTATATTAGTCCGGCCCTCTAAAACCATCCCAATTTCTCATGCAGCCCCATGGGAAAATTAATTGCCCACCCCTGCTGTAGAGCATCATGTCAACCAATCTGTAGGAGGAATGGAGAATTAAAGTGCTGTGTAATCTGCAGGCGGCAGGTTATAGAGCAGGAGGAGCTGAGCAGATTTCTGTATATTTTTGTGGGAAAAGATTCAGTAAAACTTGTAATATATACATTTAATATTATTATTAACTTGAGACCTCCCCTGTGAACAGCTCTCCGTACACGGGAGGTGTTATCAGTGACTGACAGCTGTCTATGTATACACTTATAACACCTCCCCTGTGTACTGAGAGCTGTTCTCAGGATTTAGGCTAGAGTCACACTACCGGTAGAGCCTTCCAGCTTGTTTCTGAAACTCGGGAATCGGCTGGACAAAAACCACTGTGCGCATAAAGAATTTTCCAGTGTATGGAAGGAATTAGTGCATGCTGTGCAGTAGACTGTACTTGCTCATTGTTGTTAGCAATCCTGTACTCATGTAATGCCATTTTGCTCTTATTCACCACTCTACAGGAACTGACAGTACTTAGTCATCTCCATCATCCAAGCCTAGTGTGCTTACTTGCCGCTGGTGTTCGACCTAGAATGCTAGTGATGGAACTTGCTCCAAAGAGTTCTCTTGATCATCTGCTTCAGCAAGACGGTAGCAGCCTGACTCGAACTCTTCAGCACAGGATAGCTCTTCATGTTGCTGATGGGCTGAGGTAAAAGGGCAAATTATAATTCACGTGATGTTATTTTAAATTATGTTCTCACTCAACTTACATGAGACTTTACCCACATAACTTTCACAGTACAGTATTGGTTGTGTTCTTCTTTTACTCTTCATCAAATAATGATGCTGGGTCATCTTTTCTAAGAACTGTGCTGTTCCTCTGTTATTCCTACTGGAAATTTTTGAATAAATTGACAACCAGGTTATGGATATGTGACTACACAGTTTGACACTGAGCAATACATGCCGCCATTTTGACAGTTGGAATAATAACACCCAGTTGTCAATTTATTCAAGAATTTTCAGAAAGAGTAGCAGAGAAATGGCAGAGTGCAGATATATAAAAAAACGTTATATATCAGAATAGTTATTTCTTAGTAAATGTATCTGGAGTGACAGGTATTCTATCACATTCTGTGTTTAGCAAGTGGTGGCATCTATTATCACTTGTGATCAATCATGTTTCTACCTCTTCCTGAACAAGTAACATTATTTACTGTAAGGCTACATTTTTGTAACAACTGTCACACGGCCATTTTCAGAGATTATTAAAGTCTGTGGGGCTATTCACATGGCCACCTTTTTAATGACCAGTGAATAGCGGCTGTCAAAAAATAGAACATGTCCTATTTCTGTCTGTTATCCGACCTGACGGACCCCATTGAAATCAATTGACCCATTTTTTTAACGACCATATAGATGGAGAGCACCCGTCTAATGGCCATTAAAAATGGCTACAAGGGCATTTCAGGGGTGAAAAAAAAACCTCATCTTCTCCTCACACCCTAGCTGTTCACTGAATGCAGTGAGGGTTCAAGGAGCGAGTGCCCCTGCGACCTCAGAGTGGATGGGGTGAGTATTACATTCATTTTTTTCATGTTGGCATTAGCGGGCATGGGAGAAAGATGAGATCATTAAATATGGGGGCCCAACTAGGGTGTGTGTGTCTGTGTGTGTGTAGATATATATATATGGGGCGAATGCTAATGATCGCTTCCATTATGCTCATTAGCACCGGAGGACCGGGAAGCGGTGAAGACTCTGTACTCACCGCCTCCTGATCCTCCACTCGGCTATTGGCTGTGCAGGGCTGCGGACAGCGTGAGGGCGCTCTGTGACCTCACGCTGTGCGCGCTAGTTCACAGCACAACCGGCAGCAGGAGGAAGCAGAGTGCGGGCAGAGAGGAGTGGCGGTGTCCATGAGCAGGAGAGGTAAGTGGCTTTTTTATTTTATAAAACAGGAGACAAAGGGGGCTGATATAAAGTGGCTGGGGGCAGGTGAGAGGCAATGGGGGGGCTCATGTAATGTTGCTGGGGGCAAATTCATGGCGGCTGGGGGCTGATTTAAGGTTTATGTGGGCTAATGAAAGGCAATTGGGGCTCCTGAAAGGCAATGGGGGCTAATCAGAAGTGCTGGGGGCTGATGAGAGGCAATGGGGGCTCATGAGAAGTGATGGTGGCTGATGAGAGGCAATGGGGGCTAATCAGAAGTGCTGATGAGAGTCAATGGGGGCTAATCAGAAGTGCTGGGGGCTGATGAGAGGCGATGGGGGCTGATGAGAGGCAATGGGGGCTGATGAGAAGCATGGGGCTCTTATCTGAGGTCTGATTGGGGGTCATTCACATTATGGTCTGAGCTGAGGTCTTATTGGGGTCTTATTACCATTGAGGGTCTGATTGGTGGTCTGACAAGAGGTTTAATGAAAAATATTTTTTTTCCTTATTGTCCTCCTCTAAAACCTAGGTGCGTCTTATGGGCCGGTGCGTCTTATAGGGTGAAAAATATGGTACTGTATATAAATAGGGGTACAACTGGGGGCTATGTATACGGGAGCACAACTTGGGGGCTATTATAATTACTGGGAGGCAGTGGGGGGCTACTATCTGTACTGTGGGCCATTATAACTACAGGGGGCACAAAGAGTGCATTATCTATACTGGAGACACTATGGAGGGCATAATACATATATAATATACTGAGGGCACTGCAGGGGTTGAGGTTTTAACTTAAAAACCCAATGAAAGCCATCGATTTTATTGGCCATTTTAAATGGTCGTTGAAAATGGACAGACGGCCAGAAAATGGATGCACAAATTGTTAAAAAATGGCCATGGAAAACTGACTGTTTTTAATGGCCGCTTTTTTTTTTTCCTCTTGTGTGAATGTAGACTAACATTCACCACATATACTTTCACTTTAACCAGATATCAAACATTTCTATTCGCATTTAACACAACTAAAAATGCAGAATATCCTAATTTTATGATGGTTTATTCTCCACCGAATTATCTCTACATCTATTTTTGTTTCTCATGGTCAGGGTCATGTGTTATATACATCTTTGTTATCTTGTATTGGATAGATATAACATGTATTTTTTATTTAACCATTAAATGTAATATCAATGGTGACTGGAGTTTTATTTACCACTGTAACTCCATCCAAGTGATGTGTTTTCAAATATTACTATTAGGGTGCATTCACACGACCGTAAGTGTTTTATGGTCCGCAAATTGCGGATCCGCAAAACACAGATAACAGCCGCATGCGTTCCGCAATTTGCGGACCGCACATGGCCAGCACTATATATAGAGAATGCCTTGCGGACAAGAATTGGACATGCTCTATATTTTTTGCAACGCCGCAGAACGGAACAACGGATGCGGACAGCACACCGTATGCTGTCTGCATCTTTTGCGGCCCCATTGAAATGAATGGCTCCTCACCCGTTCTGCAATTTTGCGGACCCAAAACTACGGTCGTGTGAATTCACCCTTAGAAGAAGACACATGCAGGAAAGGTCCCTTTAGATGGGATGATTCAGCAGGCGCTTGTCGCGAGGGAAGCCTTCCTTCCTGGCAAGCACCTGCTTATCAGTGAAGGAGATCTCTGCATCATCTCCTCCACGGTATGGGGAGAAGCTATCTCTAATGCCATCACTCTTCCCTGTAAATACTCGTTTGCTGGCTGCAGAGCGCGTTTAGAGGGCATGATCTACTGCTGTCAGATGACGATTAAGATCACTACACAAACGATTCAATTACTCAAACAAACGAAAGTTTCACTCGTTCATCAGGTAATCTGCAGCACCTTTACACCACCAGATAATCGCTAACGAGCATTCCTATGACCGCTTGCTAATGATTATCTGTCAGATTCTCGGCCCATGTAAAGGGCCGTGAAGTAATGTGTAAGGCCCCATTCAGACGGCCGTATTATTGTGGGTCCGCATTATTGCGGACCCGCAATAATACGGGGGCCGCCCGGCGTGTGTTCCGCACGCTCGGAACACACGCTGGGCGGCTCCATTCAAAATGCCTATACTTGTCCGTGCGTGCGGACAATTATAGGACATGCTTCATCGGAGCCGCGGCACGGAGCTAGCTCCGTGCGGCCGCTCCCCGCTCCATAGAGGTGAATGGGGCCGCATCTATTCTGCAATATTGAGGAATAGATACGACCCCGTTCACATGGTCGTGTGAATGGGGCCTTATAGGTATATTAAACTCTATTTATTTTAGCTTGTGGAGATGTATATTGTAATGTGTAATATATGTGATTCTATGTCCAAAATCTGTATTTTGTTTCCATTCGTACAATGATTCTCTGCTCTATCTTGTTTTGTCATAGTTACCTTCATTCATCGATGATCATTTATCGGGATTTAAAACCCCACAATGTTCTCCTGTTTACTCTATATCCAAACTCTGCAGTCGTTGCCAAGATTGCTGACTATGGCATTGCGCAATATTGTTGCAGAATGGGGATCAAAACTTCAGAAGGTACCCCAGGTAAGATAGATAACAGCTGTAGAATAAAACTTTACTAAAATCTTGAGTTAAAAATATTAGACTTAGTCAGTACAATGATCCAGTATCTCACGTCTGTGAGTTGCAAAAGTAGGTAGCCCATACAAGTGATATGTCCTATAACTGACTTGATGCTTTCTATAAACCAAAGGAGATCCAACCCTGTCACCCATGCAAGACAGGGCTTTTGCATGTTAAATTTCCAAATGAATGGGTTGTTGGATAGGGATCTCCAAGTTACAGCATCACTGTAACGTGATAAAATAGTAGCGTTACTGTGAGCAATCCTGACCTTTGCTGATTAGTGTCAGCAGATTACAAAATGCCTTCAACTGGATGCCAAGCACAGTGCACAGCCAGCTGTACCATGTAAAGAAAGCATAGTGCCCTGTAGCAGAATGGGCCCCATGGCCAAAAAAGGAAGTGGGGTTGACTGGGGATAGTGAGTAAAAGCAGCATCGCCAATATTAAATCTGCTGTAGTGAGCTGTAATACAAGGCACAGCAACTACTAAAAATATGGGGCAGTGCCTGGTAAACAATCAAGGGGCACAGTGCTTACTGGAGTTCTTTGACCCTTTGAAACAGATGAGAACTAGGGTGCTGAAAATTGGACCCCCACCAATCCCAAATATAGGACGATAATTTTTTATAGTCCTTGATAACCTCTTTAAATCCATGGTTTTATGAAGTCATGTAGCAGGAGCAGCCCTTTTTACCATAGGCCTCATAGATGTTATGTATGATGGATACACCACTGGCTATGTTGTTCCCACATGTTCAACCTATTACGGTCATTTTGGTTGACCCTTTTTTAATCCATTCTCATGGACATGTTGGTTGTCCATTTCATGGTTTTCTGTTATCACTTGCTGATTTATTTTATTTTTTACTGTTTTAGGATTTAGGGCACCAGAGGTGGCCAGAGGAAATGTTATTTACAACCAGCAGGCTGATGTCTATTCACTTGGGTTATTGCTGTATGATATTCTGACAGCTGGAGCTAGGATGGTTGAAGGACTTAAATTTCCAAATGAATTTGATGAATTGGCTATCAGTGGAAAATTGCCTGGTAGGTATTCTGATGGAGAATTCTCAATTTGATATTGTTGATCTATACTGAAGCATAGGCCACCAATTTCAGAATGGGGGGTCCGACTCCCAACAACCCCAACGATCAGCTGTTCGAAGAGGAACTTCACGCTCTGTGAGCACTTAGGCCTCTTCCTACACCAACAACATCACTGTACATCGGTCTTGTGGCCTAGGTACAGCTGAGTCCCATTCAAGTGAATGGGACTGAACTGCAATACCAAGCACTGCCATTATACAATGTACAGCTGTGCTTGATAAACTTTGAAGAGACCACCACTCACCAGAGCTCCTGTGACCACAGCAGCCTCTTCAAACAGCTGATCAGCGGGGTTGCTGGGAGTCAGACCCTCGCCAATCTGATATTGATATTGGGGCAGATTTAAGAAAACTGTCTAAAAGAAATTCTAAGTTGCTCATAGCAACTAATCAAAGCACAAGCTGTGCTGTAATTGGTTATGTTGGGCAGTACAGACTATTATTCTTTTACACCGTTTCATACATCTCCTTAAAGGGGTTTTCCGAGTTATATATATTGATGACCTATCCTCAGGATAGGTCATCAATATCAGATTGGCGGAGGTCCGACACTTCCGCTGATCAGCTGTTTGAAGAGGAGGCGCGCGCCGTATTAGCGCTGCCTCCTCTTCACTGTTTACATGCTGGCCGACACGGGGGTAGTGGTGAGTAGGTGTAATTACACCTAACCACCCCATTCATTTCTATGGGAAGAATCGCTTCCATACAAGTCTTTGGAAGCGATTCTTCCCATAGAAATGAATGGGGCGGTGAGGTGTAATTACACCTACTCACCACTACCCCCATTACGGCCAGCATGTAAACAGTGAAGAGGAGGCAGCACCTCCTCTTCAAACAGCTGATCGGCAGGGATGTCGGGTGTCGGACCCCCGCCGATCTGGTATTGATAATCTATCCTGAGGATAGGTCATCAATATATATAACTTGGAAAACCCCTTTAATGTGTTTTGTGCTATTGAGCATAATAGCTTGGCAGATTTGGCATTATAGTATGCTTCCCTTAGCTAGGACATATTTGAATCACAGATCCACGTCAATCATAAGACATTAAATCTTTATAAATATTATTTGTTTTATTGTTTTAGATCCAGTCAAAGAGTATAATTGTGCTGCCTGGCCGGAAGTTGAGGTATTGATTAAAAAGTGTTTAAAAGAAAATCCTCAAGAACGTCCCACATCTGCCAAGGTACATATTTCCAAGAAGACCACTATTTGTTTGAAGACCTTGTTTTTATTTTTTTATTTCTCAAAATCCATTAGAGTTTTTAAAGCTTAATGACAAAAGGTGCTGAGGGTGTAATGCTTAGTGAGAAAAGGGAGTGTGATTAAAATGCAACATTTTGTGTCAAAATTGTGACACAAAATCTAATATATAAAGCTGAGTGTATGTATGTATGTCCGCTAAAGGAATCAGCGCTGTCGCAGCTACATTCACAAAATTTGGCAAACAGGTACATCAGGTGTCTGGGAAGGTTTTAGAACGGGTCTCAGCTCTCCAGGACACACCGTTCCTGAGATATTCCCAAAAAAATGCATTAGCCAATAGAAGCCTGGTCACATGACCCTTATCAGCCAATAGAAGCTCGCAGGCTGTTAGTCTCCATACACACAGCTTCACACCAGGTTTCCATAACAACTCAGCCAGTTTTTTTCACTGCTGTTGGTCAGCTTTAAAGGGGTATTCCGGTTACCATAAATAACCTTATGTTTTAGACTAATTCATCATCAATCAATTATACCTAATATAATGTAAATGTCACATATTTACCGTTCAGTAGTAATAAAAGATGTTTTCTTCCACTGCTACCCACTGTGTTTCCTCATAAATTACCATGGCATCGACCTGTAGTTCAGGCCACCCTCAAAAGAAGGACTTAAAAATCAACTGCCAGTCAGCTGCAGGGGAGGGAGGGTGACTTTCTCGCTGCAGCTCATGCTCTGACTGCACAGTGCTGCTGTCTGAGAGTGAGCTGTTCAAAAGGACATCCCTGTGTCCGTCCAGGCCCTGCACAGGACAGAGGACAGGGAGTCTGAAAGCTGGACTGTCCGGCCACCCTAGGGACAGGCTGCTGTTAGGCTGCTGTTAGGGTGGGTAGACATCCGGTTTTAGGCCGGACAGTCCGGTTTTCTGGCTCCCTGTCCTCCGTCTGGTGCAGTGCCTGGATGGACACAGGGATGTCAACCCTTTCAGTAGCTCATGCTCAGACAGCAGCATTGTGCTAAGCGTGAGCTGCAGCAACTCACTGAGGCTTCTCTGACCCCTAGTCTGTCACTGGAGCCCGCAGACATGGCTCCCTGTGGCTGACTGATGGGGAGAGAAGCACTTGGCTGTCCCTACCTCAACTTCAGGTCAGGAACTTCTTCTCCTCTCTGTCTTCACGGAGCCGGGGTGTGTGGCTTTATGTTTAGGGTGTGGCTTCACGGGGACCGGGGGCGTGACTTCACATTTGGGGGCGTGGTTTATGAGGTCCGGCTTTCTGGATTGAAGCCAGGGGCCACCCTAGCTGCTGTGGAGGTCACAGTTAAAGGGGAGGGTGTTGTGGATGTTACTGTTAAGGGTGTAGGCTGCTGTGGAGGTCCCTGTTAAAGGGGCGGGCACTGTAGAGGTCACTGTTAAGGGAAGAGGGGACTGTGGAGGCCACTACTAAAGGGGCAGCAGGGTACTGTGAGGTCACTGTTAAGGTAGCGGGGTACTGTGAGGTCTCTGTCAAGGGGGCCAGGAATGGTGGAGGTCAGTTAAGGCTACTGTAACCTATGGTCAGTGTTAAAGAGGTATTCCGGTAACGTAACTTAATTTTTGATAAACTGCATTAAGGCTGCAAGTTGTGACCCAACCAGAACCCAGACCTATACATATAACCAGAGCTTCATTTTACCTTGCAATCCATTTGTCTAGCTCCTGTGTGAGCCTGCAACATACTGAGAGTATCATGGCTCCTGATCTTCCCTCACAAAACTACAATTCCCACAATGCCTAGCTTTCCTGCTGTGAGTTTCTGCTTTTTCATGAGTGTTGATGATTACTGATTGGACTACTCAGTAATCAGCAGCACACTGACATTTAGCTAGAGAATTGATAGCAACACGCTGAGCATGCCTGACCTGACAAAGGCTCAGAACTACAGGTCGGTGCCATGGTAACTTATGAGGAACTCAGTGGGTAGCAGGGGAAGAAAAGTACTTTAGAACTACTGAACGGTAAATATGTGAAATAGACATTATAGGTGATGATTGATGAATTAGTCTAAAACATAAGTTATATTTATGGTAACCGGAATATCCCTTTAAGGGGTGGGTACTGTACAGTTCACTGTTAAGGGGGCAGGCCCCTGTGCAACTCACTGTTAAAGGGGCAAGCTGCTGTAAAGGTCAAAGTTAAGGGGGTGGGCTGCTGTGGAGGTCACATTTTAAGGAGAAGGGGCACTGTGGGGGGGGGGGCATTGTTAAAGGGGTATTCTCATCTTGGACAATGGGGGCATATCGCTAGGATATGCCCCCATTGTCCTATAGGTGCGGGTCCTGCCGCTGGGACCCGCACCTATATCGAGAACGGGCCCCCAAAGTGAAGAAGTGCGCACCGCGCAAGCGTGGCCCGCTCTCCATTCACTTCTATGGGGCCGCCGCAAATAGCCGAGCACTGGCTCGGCTATCTCCGTCGGCTCCATAGAAATGAATGGGAGCACACTGCGCATGCACGGCCACCGCTCCCAGTCGGGGTGCTGTAGAGGTCACTCTCGATATCTTTTAACAAAACACACAAACATTAAATGAAATAGATTAAATATTCCTGGGCGAAGCCGGGTCCTTCAGCTAGTGCTGTCATAAAACACAAAACAACTAAGAGGCAGCAGATTTTGCCAGTAGCTTCCATGAGATGAAACCGATAAATGATCTGGTTGTAGCAATGTATACTGTATAAATGATATTTACAATGATTGGAGACTTTTTCCCATTTATTTTTTGCTAATCTAGTCATTGGTGGCTAGAGTTGCACCGGGTATCTAACTATCCATACCCAATCGATACTTTTAGACCCGGATCGATACGATACCAGGTCTTACTATTTAACAATACTAGTTTGCGCTCCTGCGCAGACTAGTATCAGTTAGACTGAGAACATGACAGGCGCTGCTCTCATCTCTGCCATGTTCTTTTCACCAGCACAGTGGAGGAGTCCCTCCCTCTCCACTGTGCCGCTGCCACCAATGAGGAGTTAGTGAGGAGGAGGAGGGGAGGGGCTGTGGCCACTGTGCCACCAATGAATGTAAAGCACATTAGTTCAAGTATAGGAGGAAGCGGGTGCCGGCTGTGGTATAACATACCCGGCACCTGGCCTCAATAACAGGGCAACGCTGCAATTAACCCCTCAGCGCGGATCGCACTCCCTGTTATTGAGGCCGGGTATGTTATACCACTGCCGGCACCCGCTGCCTCCTATACTTGATTTAATGTGCTTTATATTCATTGGTGGCTCAGTGCACCTCTTCCCCCCCCCCCCCCAGGTATAGTCCCATTGGTGGCTCAGTGCACCTCTTCCCCTCCCCCCTTAGTATTAGTCTCATTGGTGGCGCAGTGGCCACAGGCTCGCCCCCCCCCCCTTTCATTGGTGGCAGTGGTAGATTCCGATCGGAGCCCCAGCAGTGTAATCGCCATGCCATGGTACAGGGCAGCAGGGAGAGTGTCTAATAGATCTCTATCAGGGTGAATAGGACAAGGGATTAAAAGATCCCTGGTTCTAGCCCATAAGGGGGCTAATAGTTTTTAAATAAAATGTGATAGTTCTCCATTCATGTGAACGGAGCTTAGCCCCGCCCAGGCCAGTGATACTAGTCGTGACGTCACTGGGCCTGCGGTAAACACAGAGAAGGCCGCGGCGCTCCTGCAGCGCCGCTGCCTTCTCAAACAGCTGATCGGCGGGCGTCCCGGGTGTCGGACCCCCGCCGATCAGATGCTGATGATCTATCCAGAGGATAGATCATCAGTTTGAAAAAACTGCAGAACCCCTTTAAGACTTTCTGCCTTTTGAGAGCAGTTACATGGGCCATAGACACAATGTACTTGAGCTGACCCCATTGATTATATGGAGTTTTCTAGGCAACTGTGCAGAGGTCAAGAGGGAACTGATAAGCTGTGGTATCACCTATTGCAAATCGTAGATTTTGTGTTATCTATATAAAAGTGTTACTTGTCATTGTAATTCTGATAATGAGTCATGACAATAGCTACTGAAAAGTTACAGAACAAGAAACCATGGCCCATTATTAGACCTTATGGCTGGTGTGAAATTGTATACATTTTCAAATATAGTTAGTGAGATGTAAAATTAACAATAAAAACCTCACCAAAAATTCCTCAAAAATATGTTTGGCTCAAAAACATAGTTTAAACATAGTAACATAGTTTGTAAGGCCGAAAAAAGACATATGTCCATCCAGTTCGGCCTGTTTTCCTACAAGTTGATCCAGAGGAATGCAAAAAAAAACCCTGTGAGGTAGAAGCCAATTTTCCTCACTTTAGGCAATCAGAATAACTCCCTGGATCAACGCCCCTCTCTAGTAACTATAACCTGTAATATTATTACCCTCCAGAAATACATCCAGGCCCTTTTAGTGAACTTACCATCACCACCTCCTCAGGCAGAGAGTTCCACAGTCTCACTGCTCTTACCGTAAAGAATCTTCTTCTATGTTTATGTACAAACCTTCTTTCCTCCAGACGCAGAGGATGTCCCCTCATCAAAGTCACAGTCCTCGGGATAAATAGATGATGGGAGAGATCTCTGTACTGACCCCTGATATATTTATACATAGTTATTAGATCTCCCCTCAGTCGTCTTTTTTCTAAAGTGAATAACCCTAATTTTGATAATCTTTCTGGGTACTGTAGTCCACCCATTCCAGTTATTACTTTAGTTGCTCTCCTCTGAACCCTCTCCAGCTCTGCTATGTCTGCCTTGTTCACAGGAGCCCAGAACTGTACACAGTACTCCGTGTGTGGTCTGACTAGTGATTTGTAAAGTGGCAGGACTATGTTCTCATCACGGGCATCTATGCCTCTTTTGATGTAACCCATTATCTTATTGGCCTTGGCAGCAGCTGTCTGGCACTGGCTTCTACAGCTTAGTTTGCTGTTCACTAAAATTCCTGGGTCCTTTTCCATGTCAGAGTTACCCAATGCTTTTCCATCTAGTATGTACTGGTGACTTGCATTATTCCTTCCCATATGCATAACCTTACATTTGTCAGTGTTACACCTCATCTGCCACTTTTCTGACCAAGCCTCCAGTCTATCCAGATCCTGCTGTAGCAGTGCACTGTCCTCCTCTGTGTTAATTACACTAATACACAGTTTAGTGTCATCTGCAAAAATTGATATTTTACTATGCAAACCTTCTACGATATCATTAATAAATATATTGAAGAGAATAGGACCCAATACAGACCCCTGTGGTACCCCACTAGTGACAGTGACCCAATCTGAGTATCTACCGTTAATAACCACCCTCAGTTTTCTATCACTGAGCCAGTTACTTACCCACATACAGACATTTTCTCCCAGTCCAAGCATTCTCATTTTATATACTAACCTTTTATGTGGTACCGTGTCAAACGCTTTGGAGAAGTCCAAATATACAACATCCATTGAGTCGCCGCGGTCAAGTCTAGAACTTACCTACTCATAGAAACTGATTAAATTGGTTTGACATGACCGATCCCTCATGAAGCCATGCTGATACGAAGTTATTTGCTTATTTTCATTGAGGTACTCCACGATAGCATCTCTCAGAAAACCTTCAAACAGTTTACCCACAACAGAAGTTAAACTTACCGGCCTATAGTTCCCGGGCTCTGTTTTTGGACCCTTTTTGAATATTAGCACCACATTTGCTATGCGCCAATCCTGTGGAACACTCCCTGTCTGTATAGAGTCCTTGAATATCAGAAATAAGGGTCTGGAGATGACATTACTTAATTCTCTTAGGATACCGGGGTGTATGCCATCCTGTCTTGGTGATTTGTCTATTTTAATATTTTTTAGACGTTGCTGTACCTCTTCCTGGGTCAGACAGGACACTTTTAAAGGGGAATTTACTTTTATACTCTGCATTTCATCTGACAGTTTATTTTCCTCAGTGAATACAGTGGATAAAAAGATATTTAGTAGCTTCGCTTTCTCCTCATAGCCCTCTGCAACTCCCCACTCATTACTCTGTAAGGGGCCGACACCTTCAGGTTTATACTTTTTAGTATTTATATAATTGAAGAACATTTTAGGGTTAGTTTTACTCTCTTTAGCAATTAGTCTCTAGTTTGGCTGCTTTTATTTGTCTTTTACATATTCTATTTTTTTCCTTGTAGTTTTTTAATGCTTCCTCGCTCCCCTCCTGTTTTAGTGATTTAAATGCTTTCTTTTTGTCATTTATTGCTTTCTTTACAGTTCTATTTATCCACATTGTTTTTTTCTTGTTCCTTAACCTTTTATTCCCATAAGGTATGTACTCTCACAATTAGATATTAGGATGCTTTTAAAAATGTCCCATTTTGTGGCTGTATTTTTATTTTTGAGGACTTTGTCCCAGTTATTGAGGCTAATGGCCTCTCTTAGTTGGCTATATTTAGCTTTTTTTGAAGTTTGGTATTTTTGTTCCTCCCTGAAGAAACGCTCTTTTGAATGACAATTGGAAGGTTATTATATTATGGTCACTATTTCCCAGGTGTCCCCCAACCTGCATCTGTTGTTCTGTCAGGTCTATTGGTTAATACTAAGTCCAGTATGGCCGTCCCTCTAGTGGGGTCCTGAACCAGTTGGGAAAGGTAATTGTCTTTGGTTATTGCCAAGAACCTGTTTCCTTTATGAGATGTACAGGTTTACAATAGGTATTTTTCTGATGACGCATTCCCTTTAAATTTATGAACTGTCCATTCACTATTGTGAGAAATCAATGTTTTTCAATTTTCTTTATGTAAAGTAAATATTTCATTTGTCCCATTAAGGCTGTTTTGTTTGTTTCCTTATAGGTTTATGAGATCCTGAACTCCGCAGAACTCCTCTGTTTAATGAGGAATCTTGTAATACCAAGCCCTCTAACGGCCGAGTGCATGGTGGCCACTAGTCCACGATTCAAAGTGCCCACGGTTATGGTTGGAAGTGGTAGTACTGACAAAGGGCAGATTTCTTGTTTAAACTTAATAAAAGGTGGACATACTTGTGAGGTAATTTAGTCAGTTTTTTGGACACCGCCTGTACATTTTTCAAGCCATTCTCATTTACTGTGTATATATGCATATATACAGTCTCAAAAAAAGATAATATATGGGCACAGCCACAAGTAGTATAAATACGGCAAATTTTCTGTTGTGAAATTGCATGCAGAAAATCCAGCTCATTTACAGTAGCAGAGAAATGGGGAAAATTTAAAAAAATCTGTGTAGTGAAATCCGCATGTAACTTGACATGCAGAGCAGATTTAAAGGGAGTCTGTCACCTCATTTTCACCAATATAACTAACAACACTGCCTCACAGAAGATTGCAGATACATTCCAGACATACCTGTGTGCACTGTGTGTCTGTATTATGCCCTTTTCACACGAGCGGGAGACTCGCATGTCTCCCGCAACGCATCTACAGGGCTGGACTACTATGCGATCCCTGTCAGTGCCGAGTCCAGCCTGTAGATGCGTTGCGGGAGACATGCGAGTCTCCCGCTCGTGTGAAAGGGGCATTACATGTCCAGGAAAAGCACTTTTATTCTGCTGAAAAACAGCTCCCAAGTGTCCAGCTGAAAGTGAAAGTAAAAACAGCTTTCACTTCTGACTCGATTTCTAACAGCTTTATCTTCTGATATAGTGGATATAATGCTGTGGTTCTGGTATAGTTTGAAAGGTTGGAATGCCAGCTTTCAAACAAGTGGCAAGTCAGACCCATATTTCTAGCTGGTACCAATTCTAGGATATGAGCAGCTAAAGCAGCCCTCCCCTCTTCAGTCTGGTTTGATTTGGGCACGCAGCAGCAGAGATGGGCACTTGGAAGCTGTTTTCCAGCTGAATAAAAGTGCTTTACCTGGACATGTAATACAGACACACTGCACACAGGTATATCTGGGATGTGTCTGCAATCTTCTATGGGGCACTGCTGTTAGTTATATTGGTGAAAAACAGGTGACGGCTTACCTTTAAAATCTGCAGCATGTGCTACCTCAAACACAACACTAAAGACAAAAGAAATGTGGATTATAAGATTTTTTATATAGTGATTTTGTAGTGTAATTTTATAACATTTAGATTTGATGCATTTACACTTATTCCACCTTGATTTCAGGATTTTTGTGAAAGTAGAATCCTTTGTCTTGCATTTGTGACTTTACCTGAAGAAAGGGAACATTGGATCTTGGCAGGGACCCAGTCTGGTGACATTCTGGCTGCACAGGCAGAGGATCTAAAGAAAAAACATTTCCTTCAGAAAATGCCTGACTCTGTTACATGCTTCTTGTTTTCTTGTCAAATACGGCAGAGGTATGTTTTACTAAATCACTATCATTATGAGTTTTGTCATTTTAACATCACAGTTAGATACACGAAGAGCTGATTGCCAGCAAGGACAGAATTATAAGCCTCCAAGAAAATAAGCCAACAGTGTGAAAAACAAGATAATCCCATAACTGCCGCATGTGAACATACTAAGGCACGCCAACAGCTATCCCTCCTGACCCCTTGGCTCAGCTAATCAGGCATTTGTTCTCAGAGCCAAAGCTGTGGAAAAGTGGATCCAGGAGAAAGAAGTATAATATGTTTTCTGGCTTTGGCTCAAAAACTGCCACAAAAAGCTGTATGTTACCCTACCACATGTTTGATGCTGAAATATATCCAGTACTGGAATTCATAAATGTCAGTGAAGAAAACAACATCTGAGATTAAGCAACATCTATTAAGCAGATTTGTTTATTTCTCAAATTAAAGGAGTTGTCTGATAAAATAAATGTATAGAGCAGCAAGTTATTTATGTAACATTTCTCAATTACATATATATTTTAGTCAGAAGAAATATTTTCTCCTGGTTGGTACGGCCAATGGACACATTGCAATTTTTGAAGCTGCCACAATAAAGGTTAGTAATTCAGGTTTAGGGTCAACCATTTTACTAGAAGTTCTATAAAATTTTAACCCTTATTGACTGCCAATATGCCCTTTTTATGGTGGTGAATGTATGGTCAGTGAATTAGGTTTGAATTGCTGTATCCGAACCTGATTCTTGATTCTTGAACTACATTAAGAATATGGGCTTAGAATTTTGATGCAATAATTTATGTGAATAAATGAACTGGCACGTGATAGAGGCAAGAAAAAGTAAGTCTCACAATAATTGCTGAAAAGACCTCTGCAGAATCGATACATTTTACAGTAGGACAGAGCAGATATTCTTAATGAAGTTTTTAAATGAATGGGGTTCAGTTACAGCAATTCAAACCCGATTCGCTCAATCCTAGTGGTAATTAACAGGCCTTATTGTAGGCCACTGCCTTTTTATGGATCAGCAGAAGCGCCAATAGGGGACATTTGACCCCTTAGATGCCACTGTCAATAGCCTCGACATTTAAATGGTTTACAGAGAGGGAGCTCCCACTCCCAGGCATTGGCACCCTGCGAATGGAGGTCCCTAGCTGCCATGCCACAGTTGTGCTCTAACTGCTCAGATGCCTGATAAACTGCCTGGATCAGATTTAATACATCTGGTACCTGCAGTTGATGGCATGGTCTAGCTTCTGAGACCTCACTATCAGTGTACTGCACTATTAAGTTACTCAGTGTTAACTATATGCATTCACTGTCTTTAGTTGTTTACAGCATGTGATATACTGTATATCGTGTTAGATTTTTTTTTTTTTTGTATTCTAGTGCACTAATGTTACTCCTATGAAAATGCTTAGAGTGGGAGATATCAGCACTCCAGTAATGTGCTTGTGTGAATCAACATATTCCTCTGAGAAGACAGCTGTATGGGGAGTTTGTGGAACACGGGTCTTATTCCTTTCCAATGATTTTGCAGTTCAGAAGACTATTGAAACAAAAAATGCTATGCCGTGAGTATAAACTTTGTTTAGATTTTTTGTGTTTCATGCCAGGAATGGACCATATGCTTACTTAAAATGGAGAAATGCCCATTTCCTGGTCTCTCCCTTGTTTTAGATTGATTCAGATTTTCATCTATTTTCTGTCGCTGGTGCCAAACTGCTTGAGGAGGAGCAGGTTTATTGTTGGCAGTGCCCTATTGTTGACTATTGTAGCAAGAATACACCTGTATTAAGTGCCTTATACGTAATCACAAAAACACCCCCTGTTTGCAGTGAATCAGTGCTAGCTTATTTACAGGACTTACCAGAACATAGTTGAGTGTGAAAAATATGCCTGTTTCTGGCTTATTTAGTCAGCTTATTGACCAAACGCCTGACAGACATCAGGATAATTAATTCACCATGCATTTTGCACTGAACAGCACAAACAAACCCAAAACATACCACAGACTTAGGTCTGTAAATCACGGGTCCATAAAACACGGATCCCAGCTGTGAGCACGCTGCCTTTTTTCCTCCAGTTTAGAGAAAAGTCGCTGCAGTGAACAGTAAGTGCCAAACACAGGCATACAGTACACTTACTGTCACGACTGATCACTGCAGCCTTTCTCCTCTGTGTTTTGCCTGAATTTCTGGTTAGTGCTGGGAAGTTAGGGAGATGAGCGGATTTGAAGTATTCAGTGCTGACAGAAGATGATATAGACAAGGATTCTTAGAGCGAATCATAGTAAACCCCTTATTGAAATAAGTTAGTAACACATAGGCAGGCAGCGGCTGGGGCAGAGAGAGCAGAGGGAGGCTGAGAAGCCAGCCTCTGAATCTTAAGCGGTATTAAATGTTCAATACAATGCTGAAATAAGTGCCTTATACGTAATCACAAAAACACCCCCTGTTTGCAGTGAATCAATTTCTAGCTTTTTTACAGGACTTACCAGAACATAGTTGAGTGTGAAAAATATGCCTGTTTCTGGCTTATTTAGTCAGCCTATTGACCTATTGACGCCTGACAGACATCAGGATAATTAATTCATCATGCATTTTGCACTGAACAGCACAAACAAACCCAAAACATACCACAGACTTAGGTCTTTAAATCACGGGTCCATAAAACACGGATCCCAGCTGTGAGCACACTACCTTTTTCCCCGCAGTTTAGAGAAAAGTCCTATTTTAAGAATAGGATATTTTCATTTTTTTTTTGCGACGCCACAGAACAGACTTGTACATATGGACAACACATGGGTGTTCTGTCTGCATCTTTTGCGGCCTTATTGAGATGATTGGGTCCATCTCCATTCAGCAAAAACAGTGGATGCGGACTAAAAACTACGACAGTGTGCATAAGGCTTTAGTGTGAGGAACGTGGTTGGGAACGTTTTTCTAGGGGAAAATGCACAAAATGCTGAATATTATCCATATACAGCATCAATATATTGCAGTCTTGAATATAAATGAATAAATAATAGAATAGAAATGCATTACCATGTGTGAACACTTTGTACACTGTTGTATATGCAATGTACCTCCAAAACATTGTTGAATATGGCAGGAAATGATGGCATGTTAAAGCATGCCTCTGTCAGTTCTATCATACCCTATCTGCAGGCAGTATATTATAGAGGGGGAAACGCTGAAGTTGAGGATATGTAGTTTTCTATGATTTGATTTAGTATTTTCATTAGAAGGCTGCCTAAGTGCTGTCCAGACTCCTAGAGAGAGCCTGTAATCATACAGCCATACAATCTCATACAGCAAAAGGGCTTCTCTATGTTTAAATAACTCTGTCCCTGTATCCTATGAAGCACTCATATAAGGTAACATAAGAGATTTGACTGATTTGCTGTGGAGAAAGGTAGAGCATGCGATTGCACATTTCAAAGAAAATGATTTCTTTCGCATCCTTCATGTTTTGCTTTATGCTTTTGCTTCAATGACTAAAGTGTTTTATTTCTAGATTTTCACAAGGATCAGCAAGTGACTCAAATATTACTTCTGTTGCGGTTGACAAGTACATCTATGTGGCAAAGAAATACAGTCCATATGTGGAGATTTGGGATAAAAAGACAGAAAAATTATGTGAAACGCTTGACTGTGCCCGTTTCTTGAAGTAATTATATGTTCTTTTTCTGTTTTATGACTTGTTTGGCTTTATTACGAGATATTGTCAATTGCAACACGTCCTGTTGTATGTTCTAAAGACTTGGATATCACTGTAAAGGTTGCAGGATCGGAGTAAGATGAAAAGGAGGTTGGATTCTGTGGTGAGGGTCATTAGTCTTATAAATATACAGTGGTCCCTCAGGATACAATGGCCTCAGGATACAATATTTTCAACATACAGTGGTCTTTTCTGACCCATCGTAAGTTGAAACCAGACTCAACATACAATGCCTCAGGCTCAGATCAAACCAATCAGGGCCACTTCTCTGGTACAATAACTGTATTCATTGCTGTTATCAGCCATTCCTGACTGTTATATGTAAGGTCTTGTTTTATCTGTCTTAGTTATCTGCTTATTTTTCTTAAATCTTCATTTTATCTTATCTTGGATGACATCTTGGGGCTTTGGAACCAATTACTCAACTTACAATGGTTTCAACATACAGTGGTCGTCCTGGAACCAATTAATATTGTAACTTGAGGGACCACTGTACTTATTAGTGATATACTTTTATGGAACAATAACTTCAGTCTATTGTCTGTATTAAGATAATTTCTATAGGCTCGGTGAAAATATGATAGACAAATAGTAAGGACACAGTGGACACCTGCTAATACAGAATAAGTATATTGGAGTTATAACCATAAGGCATGTGGAATCTAGTTTGCAATAAAGGTATTGTCCAAGGAAATGGTATATTATAAAAAAAAAATTGCTTTTTAAATCAAACGCCGCTCCAGTGGTTCCTTCCAGATCCTGAGACAGTTACGTCACACAGACAATCACTGGCTTCAGCAGTGACACTTGCATGTACAGCGTCTGACAGCAGAGGCAGTGACTGGCAGCAGCTGTCATGTGTATGATCAGCAGGGACTACCAGAGTTGCAGGAGATTTAATAGATGATTAATAGTTATTTTTTGTTATACTATTTCTTATGCTTAGGCACTTACATTTCGGAATAGAGTCTTTAAGTACTAGAATGCACTTTTATTAACTATTTTTGTGTTTCTGTATTTATTTTTAGAGAAGAAATTGCGAAGCAGAGAAAAATAAAGAAAGAAGATGCTTATACCGCCCGCGTTAAAGCCTTGTTTTTACAGAAAAATACTGCTCTTTGGGTGGGAACAGGTGGAGGACATATCCTGCTCATTGATTTATCAACTCGACGGCCAATTAGAATCATCTCCAGTTTTTGTGACTCTATTCGCTGCATGGTTCCTTCTCAACTAGGTAGCTGTATACTGAAGAAGATTATAGTTATCCTATTTTATAGTAGACTGTATATGATGTTTTCCGCAAAACTACAAGAAATCAGTAGAATATATAGTAATTCCAAGCTGCAATTGTATTTAAAGTAACCCAGATCTGCATTGTGGTGTCCTAGCTGTGTGAATTGTTATGAATGGAACGTGCCATTGTGAGGCTGCCTTTTAAGATTTTTATGTCTTTATTTCCTTCTAGAAAAAGGAAGTGTAAAGAATGTTGTGCTTGTGTTAGGATGCCGTTGCACACCACAGAAAGGTAAGTTTAGTGAATGTATATGTTTCTAAAACATTTTCTCTTTTTTTTATAAATAAACATTCAGAATGCATTTTATTGGGACTACCTTTTAAAGGGGTTGTCAAGCGTTATGCAATCCTTATATTATAATGTTCTTTTAATATGTAACTTTGTAATATGCTTTCATTACCAATGTTGCTCCTGTTTGAAGATCTGAAGTCATGACATATGACCCATTCCATATTCCTGCTTCAACATTTCCAGTGATGTCACATCCATTCCCTCTTTCAAGTTCCTTCTACACCGCTCAGCCTCCTCCTCGCATTGCCACCCAGTGATTCGCATGGGAGTATGTAAGCCGGATCATGGGCGGCACTGACAGGGCTGGTCCCTTCTCTTGTGCATGTGCTCTGATAGTTGCCCTTGCAGCCTGTCTACATCAATGTTAGCAGTTGCTGAGACTAGCTGCAAAAGCAGACTGATAGAGCACATGCATAGGTAAAGGAGCCAGCTCTCTCAGGGTTGCCATCATCGGAATGGTTAGGATGGCGATACAGATGGGAGACAGGGCTTAAGATCTACAAACAGGAGCAAGATTGGTAAAGAAAGTATATTACAAATCTACATATTGAAGGATATTTTTGTGTACGAGATAGGATTGTATTGCCTTGGACACCTCTTTAACCCCTCCCGGACATTAAAGCTGGCACCCACATTTCTTGGGACATTAAAGATGGCCCCCGCTCACAAGGACAGTGAGCACCATAACCACCATGAACAGCAAACATCCAGGGCTAATGTAAGTGATCAACGATGACGCCAGTCGCATACTTTTAACCTTTCAGATGACCATGGCATGTGCAAGTGCAAAAACCCAGACGTGCCCCCTTCCAGGCTTGTACCAGCTCCCCCTGACGATGATTGGGGAAGCTAAGTAATACGAGGCTGCCGCACATTAGTTCCTATGGAGCTAAGGGTATTTATAGTCTATGGGCAGTTGGGAACTGGTTAAGTTAAAGCCAATCTGAGTATTAGGCTCCTTTTGTTTCAATGAGTGTTCTGGACTCTTTTCCAAAAACATTTTCTAGAAACATACATTGTAGCTATTTAGGGTCTTCACACACTGCAGAATGGACTGCAAGCCTTCATTCAGCAACAAAATCTGCCTCATGTGAAGGAACCCTTAATTAATTCACTGATATTGGCATAATCTTTATGTATGATATATTGCTCTCCAACTTCTTCTTTCTTTCTTTATTTTACATAAAGTAAGTGCTTTTATGCTGTCTTTTTTAATACAATTCTAGAGTTTTAACATGTTTTCCTGTATTGTAGACATACAATCATTTCTCTCTGTGTGGGATATGAA
Source organism: Rhinella marina (assembly GCA_900303285.1). Lineage (NCBI taxonomy): Eukaryota > Metazoa > Chordata > Amphibia > Anura > Bufonidae > Rhinella > Rhinella marina. Next base: position 123,720 of record ONZH01030223.1, read on the forward strand.
CCTTCCACATGAGGTCCAAAACCTTAAAAAACACAATGAAATAAGACAGGAGCTGGCAGAGAAAGCAAGGGGATTATCACTAGACTGAAAACCACTGGTAAGTCTTGAGAATATTCAAAAAGAATCTGTCACCACAAAATGCGGTTCAATTGTTGTAGAGCAGGAAAAGCTGAGCAGAATGATGTGATGAACTGATAACACCTCCCCCATGTACAAATATCAGTGACTGGAAGCTATCTATGTATACACAATTACACAGAGAATGCTATCAATCACTGATAACACCTCCCCTGTGTACAGCTATCAGTGACTGACAGCTATCTATGTGTACACACTTATACAGAGAATGCTATCAATCACTGATAACACCTCCCCTGTGTACAGCTATCAGTGACTGAAAGCTATATATGTATACACACTTACACAGAGAATGTTATCAATCACTGATAACACCACCCCTGTGTACAACTGTCAGTGACTGACAGCTATCTATGTATACACAATTACACAGAGAATGCTATCAATCACTAACACCTCCCCTGTGTACAGCTATCAGTGACTGACTGCTATCTATGTATACACACTTACACACAGAATGCTATCAATCACTGATAACACCACCCCTGTGTACAACTATCAGTGACTGACAGCCATCTATGTATATACACTTATACAGAGAATGCTATCAATCACTGATAACACCTCCCCCCGTGTACAGCTATCAGTGACTGACAGCTATCTATGTATACACACTTACACTGAGAATGCTATCAATCGTTGATGAGACCTCTCAAGTGTACAATTATCAGTGACTAATATCTGTCTATGTATACACACTTACACAGAGAATGAACTAATAACTCCCCATTTACAACTGAAACCAGAAAAAGCAGAGATTTAAATGTATAAAATACAAGTTTTACTGAATTTTTTTCCAGAAAACTGTATATGACTCTGCCCAGCTTCTCCTGCTCTATAAAAGATTCCAAGTTATTCAATTTTTCACTAGCCATATGCAACCATTTTATTTATTCAAAAAGTTTGTAAATTACATTTATGAAAAATTATGAATCCCTGTCTCCGCTGGTTGCGCCTATTGAAACTGCTACCTTGTCATGTGTCCGCTTGATCCAATATGTCTGGCACTGTTGGAGTAGCCAGGCTTAGCCAGGGTTTGAAAGAAGACATACATTTTAATAAAGATTATTTAGTTATAAGTTATTAGTTTTAATGTGTATGCTGTTAAGACTAATTCTAATACAAACTGTTTTCTCTTTTATCAGTGGAATTACATTTCTCTATTGATTCACCTATCATCAATTTGCCTTTGATAAGTGACATGGCTACAAGCTAACACTGACTGCTCCTGGAGAGATATAAGGACACAGATTGAAATTCTGATTTCACAACATGTTCTACAATGAAAAAAAAGAACAATCCATGTAAAATAGTCTATGTCTGTCCATCACCCTGTATACTTAAGTGGCCATTCATAATAAATCCATCACCAGATTGATTTATTTTTACATTTCTTTTGTGCATGTATAATATGTACAGTATATACAGTAAATGTTTGCTGGCAGATGTTATTTTATATTTATTTATACAGTTTTAGTGCATTTTCTGTATGAAAAAATATGTGTTGCTTTGTGCAAAAGTTTATTTTATTTGGGAATAAACTATAATAAATGTAATTACCTGTTTGTAAGTTTATTGAATACTTTTTTTTTTTTTTTTATAAATCTGTTTATTGTTTCATCATGACAACATTTAGCAGATTACAATCGAAAATTAACCAATGACATGGCAACTTATGGTAAGGAAATACAATAATCAAGTAACAGAAGTGTCAAGAACATAACAGCCCTCAACACCCCCCTCCCTCCCAATTCCGTGCACAATTGTGCAAGAGTTTCTCTTCGAGACCTCAAGTGTCAGCCAACGCTCAAAGAGGTGTGCGTCCATGTAAGGCCTCATATAAATACCAAGTGGTGTGTTCAAAATGTGCAATGATTTTACCTCTAATGGAAGTAGAGTACTCATGAATAAAGACCATTTTTCAAAAAATCTTTTGATCAATTTTTCCTTATCTGACAGAGTAAATATACAATCCATATTGAATAAAAAGGTAATTTTGGCCTGTATAAAAGGAATAGAAGAAGTATCTGTGTGTAGCCACTTATGTAAAATACTCTTCCAATGTGCAATAAAGCTTTATCTCGTCTAGGGAGATGTTGTTGTTCATCAGAGAATATGTTGAAGGTAGGCCATTGAGGAGTAACAGTGAAGGTTATATTAAAGGTAGTGAATATGTGAGATTGCACTTGGTCCCATAATTCCTGAATATGTGTGCAGTCCCATAGATGGTGAGTTGCGTGAGTTGCATTTGGAGCAGGAGTAAATATTGTCTGGGGACATTTTATTTTTGATATATGGTGTCACATAGGCTCTATGAAAAATCATCAAGGCCATGTCGGTGTAACTACTGACTGGAGAATGTTTATGTATCTTCAATAATGTCTTAACCTCAAGATTTGGAAAATCCTTTAACCATTTTATCGGGCCTGTGGTGACTGTATCCCAATCTATCAGTGGTCTACGAAATCTATAAATAGTACTAGTGGATGGTAATTGAGATCTCGCTCTCTTAATGAATATATTCAAGCATGCCCCTCTTGAGTCTTCCGAAATATGATTCATACGACGTTGAACAAAACTAAGGGCTTGCAGATATATAAATTGATTATGGGTAAACGCTGGATATCGTTGGGACGCCTCAGAAAACGAAACAACCGAGAAGTTGGAATCTGTTAAAGAAATTTAGTTAGTTGGTGAACACAATTGTGCTAGGGTTGTATTTCATTATCAGGTGGTCTCCATCTCCTTATATCCATATCTCTTATATCTTATAATCTCTAATCTCCATTAGATGTCACATATGCTTAAAAATAAAAATGACTCATAATCACTTGATATGTCTATAGGAAAACAGGAACTTAGCAGAAGTTAAAATATGCATATGGAATTTCCCAGATAGTTGAAGTAATGTGTACGTGTCCTCATTGGCATTGGGCGGCTACCATCATCATTCTTTTGATTTGATGTTACATGTATACTTGTATGATTGTGATTGGATATATTAAAATTGATGACAAAGGGGGGTGTGATTACACCAACATGTATTTCTAATAAAATTAGCTCTCTGGGTGTAGCCAGAAGAGATATGCATGATCAGCAATGAGACGACTGGACGTGCATTTCTTGTGCTGTGGCCGCACCCTCTTACCATGAAGGGGGAAATGTAACATAATTTGAACACCACAGACAACTGAGTATTAAGTCCAATTTGGGACTTATCCTAAATTGTATTGACATGTGGTGCCGAAACGGGAAAAATCCATCAGATATCCAAGGGGACGATCGTGGAAGAGCTTTGGTCATTATGGCAACTGGGAACTGCACCTTCAAATACACAGGTAAGATATTTTTCTTACTTTGTGTCTTCCTGCTTGTTATGACCACTGTTCGAGTATTGTCCTTTTCGGAATCTTTGGGATTTTAAAAGAACACCTACTTGTCTGTGGTAGAGTGAATGAAATGTGTCTGAAACCTAGGTGTATGAGAGTGATAGAGATTGCCTGTGTTTTATAATATGCCATGATAGAAATTAAGGAACTGGAAAAAAGAGGAAGTTACAGAAAATCAAGAAAGAGATTTCAATGCTTGCATTTAGTTTTTTTTATTTAAAGAGCCCACCTCTCTGTGAGGTCCATAGGTCCCAAAAATTTAATAGTTACTCGACCTGGGCCAGCGTTTTGCGAGCAGGTAGAGGGATCAGTTGGCAAGCTGCGTTTTGCGGGCAACTGGTGGGACTGGTTGGCGAGCTGCGTTTGCAGGCAACCAGTGGGACACAAAGGTGTGTCCGGTGGGAGAAGGGACGGATCTACTCTTCTCCAATGGGGATCGGGCAGTCAAAGGCTCTGAAAAAGGGGCGCCCCTCGAGGAGGGAGGTGACTGCAGTGGATATCATAGAGAGGCAGAAGAGGAGGAGGGGCAGTGAGAGATATAAGCAGAATATTCAAAAGAGCAGGCATGTCAAAAGATGATTAATGTGGAAATCTAGATGGTTTAAATCTGGAAAGTTCCACAGTGAGAGAAGCAGCGCATTCGTTGAAGGTTAGGCAGGTGGAGTGGTAAAAAGGGGAAGTACTGGCTGCTGCTTTGAGAAGGACTTAAACGGCATTTTCATTGTCTTCCGTCTCTTGTGGGGTCCCCGATTAGTCATAAATGTATCATTTCTGTAGAAGAGGAAGATGAACCTCGAAGAATCAGATTCTAATCAGAATTTGATTATTTGATAACATAGAATTGCAGTAGTTCCCATTTCAGATATTGTTTTGGCAGATGTGGTAGTGTACACTGGTAGTGGTAGTATTTGAAAGAAGATGTGTCAGTGTATACTGCTGCCATTAGTGATTAGTTTCAAAACTTTTGATTTGCTTGAGTATGCTTGGCTTCTTTCCCAGACTTTGCGGTTTGTGAAAAAAGAAGTATGGATGATGTTTCTTTGGTAAAGGAAATTAAAGTTAAAAATCTCAAAGTTCAGTAATAATATCCAGGAAAGGAAAAAAATTAGAATTGAGTCAAAAGAAAATCCACGTGGTAAAAGATGAGCTCATTCTTACATTTGATATTATGTGCACATTATTTTTCATTTTGTTTGCAAACTAAAGATTTTGTGAGTTCTATTTTACAGCCAGAATTAATGGACGTCAAGGAAGCCTGTTGTTTTTCCCAAATGTTTAATTTGGTGGGGATTGTGCCTAATCTGTTTTTTAGGAGTGAAGAAAAAGACCAAGAAATCCTAACTTATTCGGCAGATCTGCACAAAATATCATTTTCATTGATTCTGTGCTGAAAACTTTTCATGGAGTCATGCATATATTTTTTTAAGTTTTTATTGGAGCTCCAATGCATACTGTATTTGTTTGTGCGTGAAGTGTGTGATGGGCCCGTGTCTGTCTTTGTTCATAATCGTTATATGTTACATCTAGCTAGAAATGATCAAAAAGGAGAAGTTACATTTTGCCAGACGACAGAGGGTGTGCTGACAGTGACGTAGAATTATATTATACAGAGACAGCCTCTTGTGTTCCTCCCTAAACACGTATAGTGTGATATGTCACTAGAGTTGGAAAAAAAAAAAAAAAGAAATTGGTTCATTTAATTTTAAGAAGTCGCATAAGCGTGCAAGTGGGAAAAACACTGACAAATCCAACATATCGATTATCAGGGAGCAGCCCTGAGAAGCTAAGATATTATATATCCTGGGTGGTTTACCCTCCAAAAACCCTGGGTGATCCAAGAATGGCTGGAAAAAGGAATGTATTCCATCTAATTTACTAAATTTCCTCACTTTATGCCATACTTGAATTGTTTTCCACAAAACAGGAAAATCTCTAATATTGGGGGGAAGTGTAGTTGTCGTTAAATGTAGCAGTGCTAAAAGGGAAATGTAAGGGGAAAAATTGCTTCTCCATAGCTATATTGGCAAAGTGAGATTGACCTCGCAACCAGTCAATAAAATATCTAAAATCGGCAGCCATATTATATAAAGAGATATCTGGGAAGTTAAGATCCCTAGTATTCGGGGTTGCTGTAATTTGTAAAGACTAATACAGCTCCTCCAAGAAGAGTTCCAAATAAACCGCCTAAAAGTTCTCTGAAGAAGCCTTTATGTCAGAGGCGTGTAATAAGAGCGGGAGAGTTTGAATCAAATATAATAATTTGGGAAAGGCTACCATTTTAAGGAGGTGACATCGGCCGGAGAAGGATAATATAAAATGTTGCCAAGGCTGGATTAAGGAGATGATTAAGGTAATGAGGGGACGGTAATTTAATCTATATAAATGAGATGGATTAGCTGGCAATTTAATCCCCAAATATGTTATGGATTTGCAACGCCGTTGAAAGGGAAATGAATTACCCAGCGGTTCCTGGCCATGCGAAAGATACAAATCACTTCTGATTTATGAAAATTGACTTTAAATCCTGAGATATTGCCAACGAATCTATGACTGACATTATCTCTGGGATAGCCTGGCGTGGATTTGAGATGAACAATAAAATGTCCTCAGCAAAGGCCAATAATTTGGTTTCTACCAAACCTGTATAAATACCATGAAATGATGGAAGAGACTGTAGAACTCTGATTAATTGGTCTAGGGCCAGGTTAAATAATAGAGGGATAATGGGCATCCCTGTCTGGTTCCTCTACTCACCTGAAAGGAAGAGGAGCTTATGGAGTTGACCCATATGATAGAGTGGGGATTGTGGTACATCATCTGGACAGCAGTACAAAACAGAGGACCAAATTGTCTCAGATGGAGTATTTCCTGAAGATAACTCCATGACACCCGATCAAAAGCTTTATCAGCATCCAACTAACAAAAATATTCTTGATCTGTCGCTGTGCTCTGCTAAACGATATTGCCCCAATAGCCGTTGAAATATTATAGGTAAAGGATTTTCCTAGCATGAAGCCTGTTTGTGAAGGGTGTATAATATCAGACAGGATTGTTTGAAGCCTATTTGCCAGTATCTTGGTGAATATTTTGAAATCTGAATTTAGGAGTGAAATGGAACGGTAAGATTCTACTAACAAGTGATCTTTTCCCGGTTTTGGGAGGACTGTAATGCAAGCATCATTAAACCCGTCGGGGATAGATTGGGAGGGGATAATATGATTATACATAGTATGTAGGTAAGGGCTCAAGGAGATGCTCAATAATTTATAATACTCACTCCCAAAGCCATCAGGACCTGGTGCCTTAGATAGCTTAGGCTACTTTTACACTAGCGGCAGCACGGATCCGGCACCTAAAGGGTGCCGACGGATCCGTACTGCCGCTGATACATGTGTGGAGCCAGAGCAGCGCTCCGGCCCCACGCATGTTGACACAGACACAGAGAACATACATACATACATACACACTCATACACACAAACACATACATACTTACATACTCCAGCCAGGGACGCCGGCAGCACGTCTTCACGCGCCTCCTGTGCGCAGTGATGACGATTCCCCACGCGCCTCCTACGCGCAGCTATGACGTTTCCCCCTGCACCCAGCAGTGGGGAAACGTCATAGCTGCGCGTAGGAGGCGCGTGAAGACATGCTGCCGGCATCCCTGGCTGGAGTATGTGAGTATGTATGTGTATGTATGTATGTATGTCTGTCTGTATGTATGTATCTCTGTAGCCGGATCCGGAATGACCCCCCATTGCAAGTCAATGGAGGACAGATCCGGATTACTGGTGTGTCACACCAAACGGATCCGTCCCCATTGACTTGCATTGGGGGTCATTCCTGATCCGTCTTGGTGTGGATGCCTGGACCGGAGAGCAAACCTCAGCATGCTGCGGTGTGTTCTCCGGTCTGAAGACGGAACTGAATGCTTTCAGGAGCATTCCATTGTCTTCAGTTCAGTTTTGTCCCCATTGACAATGAATGGGGACAAAACTGAAGCGTTTTTTTCCGGTATTGAGCCCCTATGACGGAGCTCAGTACCGGAATTTAAAAACGCTAGTGTGAAAGTAGCCTTAAGAGATTTAATAGTGGAAGTGATTTCCTCCTGGCTAATAGGGGCATTCAATATTAGACGATGGTCATCTAACAAAGCAGGGAGGGAGAGTACAGTTGAGAAATAGTGAGCTGTAGGTTAGTTCATCTGAAGGTGTAGAGTATAGATATTCAAAAAAGGATTTGAATTGTTCCCTAATTGCCGTGAGGTGAGATATAAATGACCCTGTAGATAATTTCAATTGAGATATTTTCGTAGTAGAGCGAAAGGGTTTGGTAAGGGAAGCTAGGTTTGTTACCCCAACAACAAAATCTATGCTTTTGGTAAGATACATCCAGCAACGCCCGTTCATGTGCAACCGCCTCAGCCTCCTGATCTGACCTTGAATAACTGCCTTAGGGGCGGCCCAAAAAAGATTAATATCTTCCCTATGTCTCTCATTGTCAGAGGCGTATGTCATCCAATACTCTAAAAGCATAGCCTTAAAATCTTCAGAGTGAAATAAATATGAGGGAAAATGCCAACTCTTAGAGAAAGGAATAGTCGTGGTTAAGGCCAATTTAGAAAGGACTGGTGCATGATCTGATATATATATATATATATATATATATATATATATATATATACACAAAATTTTTGATGATTTCAAGAACTGAATGGAAGAATGCGGAATTAACCAGTAGTCAATTCTGGCATGAGAGTTATGGACATGCGAGTAATGGGTATATTCGGAGTCTGTGGGATGCAACAAACGCCAGGGGTCTACCAGGTCTAAATGATCCATAAGTGTTTGAATAGTGTTGGATACTGAGGTAGGGGTGGAAGAGCGTTGCTGAGACCTATCCAAGAGTACATCATGAACATCATTAAAATCCTCCCCTACTATGACATTATTTACATCCCAGCTAGCTATAGCCATCGGCAGCGATGCAAAGAATGCTTGATTGGATGCATTAGGAGCATATACATTAACCAGACAATAAACTGTACCTTCAATATTGACTTTTACTAAAAGATACCTGCCCGCTGGGTCCTCAATAATTTCCGATATTTCATGTTGGATTAAGGAACTAAATAGAATAGCTACACCTCTTATTTTCCTGGAAAAGGAAGCTTTAATACATGATGGGAATAGTTTGTTACGCAATGGAGGATGATTCCTCCTGACCCAGTGGGTTTCCTGTAAAAATACAATGTGTGATTTAAGTTTGTGTAGATGGTTCAACACCTTTTTACGTTTGACTGGAGTATTAAGGCCATGAACGTTCCAGGAACACCATGTTAATGGAAATGGTGGATGCAGTGACATTAGAAGGACTTGCCATTTAACCTATACCTGTCATCGGACAGAATTGAAATAGATATGTTAAAGAGGAGAGGGAAGAGAACCCGTCCCAGCGAGCAGGCATCCTCCCAATTAGCATATGAGGTCCCCGATGAAGTTGCACATGGAATTTCCATATGTGTAAACAACTGAGAAACAACAGATAATCACTATGCTGTTTGTCGATCCTTGAAAGCAACAACACAGTAGTGAGAAACAAGACATATAGTAACGGCAGCACCATAATTGGAGTTAAAAAATTATCAACAAAGAAAATAAAAACTGGTACAACAAAAGTCATACGTGACTCCGCATTAAGAGGCGGCTGGAGATGAAGAAGGAGAAGATTGACTCGAAGCACAAAGATGAGCTAAAGCCTTCTGAGGATCCTGAAACACCCATGTTTTGTCTCCCATGGTGTAGCGAATAGTAGCGGGATACTGAAGTCTGAAGCGGATAGATTTATACAATAGAAGTTTGCAGACCGGGTTGAAAGCTCTTCTTTTTTCTGCCACAGCTGAAGAGAAGTCCTGAAAGAGTAGGAGTTTGGAGTTCTCATATTGAACTGTAGATGCTTGGCAGAAGGCCGCCATGATGCGGAGTTTATCCTGGTAGTCGAGGACTCTAAAAATAACCAGTCTTGGTTTAGATGAGCTGTCTGTACGCGGAGGACCAACTCTGTGAGCACGTTCCACTGGTATTTTGCAGGTGAAATCTCTCAACTTTAATTCCTGCGGCAGCCATTCAGAAGTGAGCCATAAGAGATCATTGGGGCGGGCCGATTCAGGAACTCCAATGAGGCGTAGGTTATTAAGCCAAGATCGATTTTCTAAGTCATCCACCTTGTTTTGTAGGGTGAGAAGGAGTTGTTCTTTTTCTTCCAGTTGTTCGCGACAGGAGTGGACAGTGACCCGCTGTTCAACTTCCGTGAGACGAGTATTGTGAGCAGTTACTTGAGAGACGATAAGGTCCAGAGAGGACTGAAAGGCTGCTAACCTTGTATCAATTCGGCATTAGTAGATCAGAAATAGCCTGAGCAGTCACCTTTGAAGAATCCATCATGGAATCGGTTGGTGTATTTACCGGAGATGATGGAGTTTGACTGCGTGTTAGGGTTCTGGGTCCCTTGGCAGCGGAGCTTCTTCCCATAAACTTATCCATGGGATAACAGAAGAGAGGATAAGCGTTAGGTGTATTCACAGTATAGGACGAGCTTCAATGCAAGGAGAGTAGCGGAGTCACACTATGAATAGTATTACATTAAGAATCAAGCAAATGTTCCATATCAAAAGTAGGGGGTTATTGGTTTAAAAAACGCTTATAGCAGACGGGTGCAATTCCTCAGAATGAAGATCCAGGGATGTGAGAGGGTAAATAGATGCAAGTAGGCAGTCTGAGGTAACCAATATAGCCCTCCTCAGATCAAGAACTCCAGAAATGTGGTTTCAAGTGTAGCAGAGCTGAAGTAGCATGGGTGATAAACAGCCTGTGAATATGGCTTGTATATCTAAAACAGAGCCCACTCTGCAGCACTGGGATGGAATTGGCTTGGTCAGTGTCCACGAAAAATATAATGGTAGTAAGCTTATGCGATGCCCGCCTAGCTGACCACCCTAATTATATAGGCTGGTGTCCCTGAAAACCCTCGCAGGCTCACCAAGCCCAGTGGTACACCCGGGGGGAGAGTACAGCCGGGAAATAAGGAGGCATTGGTTGCGCTGAGAACGAAGCGCAGCTGCAGGATGTTAACGGCCGCCGCCGCCATGAGGTAATGGCGGGCGGGTCATATAGGCCACGTTAGTGCAGGTGGACTCTGTGGCTTCCAGGGATGTAGGAGAGCTGGGCCAGGTGTAAAATGGGTTGTTTGAGATAATGAAAAATGCTAGTAATGCCAAACATTTGTTACACATTTGTTATCCTGAGCAAGCTGTGACTTTAAGAAGAATACGACCTCCCAGCCCCCACTACAGAAGTAGAGGAACCTTGTCTAAATCTGATCATGCTCAAGTAACTAGTGCATATAACCTCCTTTTTAATAGACTGAGATTATACACTTTGTCCCTGATTTGAAATATAATTAATAAAAGTTAAGTTTTAATTGTCGTTAGAAAATAGACAATAGAAGGCAGACTCAGTTTGATAAACCGATTTATTTCTGGCCACCTGAGCAATTGGAAGGATACACACTTATTCCTCCCCATATACTAATGCCAAACATTGCTTCACTTTAAGCTAAGAATCGAGTTGGATTCCTGCTCTGCAAAATTAGACCAAGGATGAATTGTACAAAATGGTCTTTTATGAAGATGGTCATACTTAAAAGTATAAAATGCAGGATGAAGCTTTTTTGCGCTCAGCAAACATGTACAATAAAGAGACACAGAATACGATACAACACACCAAAATCACAGATGGCAGAAAGAACAGTCTTATTATTACATTCTGATATCTGGGAAGGGTTGTACCATGTAAATTAAACAACCAGACAATATACAGTATTGCTTGGCCTATCAGTGACTTCCTAGTTTACCCTTCTGAACACTTGTAGTAATATGATGGGAGTTTTTGTTTCATAATAGCTGGAAAGCTAACAGTCAAAAGAACACTAAAACCAGTCTTAACATTCAAGCATATTTGACCTCATACGTGCCCATCCCTTTCACGATATGCAGGTCCAAAATTATTCTACCAGGGTACTTCGAACATTAACTAAAACCAACTGGGGTAGCATGCTCTGTAAACGGCCACTCTCTCTCGCACTGGCTTCTACCCTGGATTTCAGTCATTACACCTTCCTCCTACTTCAGATTACACACTGCCCAACATAGGTATAAAGAAATGGTGTATCAGAAACCCACATCTCAACCCCCCACTATGAAGGAACAAATCCATCATATACATTACACATCAATGGGTATGCTCTATTCTAGATGTGGGGAGTACATCAGATCACTACCTTTTCTTATGCAGGTGTTCCCAAATTCATTCTGGACACAAAATACTTTTATATGTACACATTCATCTTGTACCATAAAACTTACGCCAGCCTGGGCTCATTTTCGAATCCTACCAGTGACTGAGCCTCCTATTCCCACAATGCATAAATTAATTCTACTGCATATCCACAGCGGCTGTTAAACAATCTTATGGACTTGGCTGGTAACCAGTAGAACAACCCTCACTTAATTTATGTAGAAAACTACATTTGTATTCCAAATGGATTGGCTAGACACATTCTTACAAAAAGAGACCCAAGTCAAAAAGGTGTTTTCAAACATGGACACCAATTATTTGGTTACTGCCCATGAATATCAAACACACAATACATGACTGCTTTCAGACAGCCACATGGTATTTTGAGCAAGGTCTTAGGTGCACAAACCCCATTTGATTGTACAGTGCTTTCCACTTTAGCAACATTCCTGAAATGCTCTTTCACCCCCAGTTCCATAAACATACATTTTTAGGCCTCATGCACATGGCTATATCAGACTTCCAGTGTGCAAAAAGGATCCTTGAAAAAAGCCTTCTGTGTCCATTCTGTTCTTTTTTTCCTCACTTCGCTCAATAGAAAGGTTTATTTTCATCAGCAAAAACAGACAAGAAAAGGACATGTGGTGGGATTCTGGGATGAGGCACACGGATCCCAGTAAAAATAAAACAGATGTGTTAATAGTCTCATTGACTTGTATGGGTGATTGTGCTATCCGTTTTAAAAGTATTATATATTAATAAAATCTCTCATTATAAACTCTAGGATGTTGTCCTCATTGACAAACGCTTCAAGAAACATACCACTCTCATTATACATGGGACTGGATAATATTATCTTATCTAATCTACTTATCTGAGAGCTTCCATGGATTTACAACTGCTCTTGAGCCACATACCCACTCCTCCTCCCTTTTCCTTGTTGTTCATATAACAACTTTTATTGAAAATGTTTAATAAAAACATCTTGGAAAAAATGTAGTAGAAGTAGACCTTTTTGTGCCTTCCATTTTATTACCTTCTGACAGATAAGATAGCATGAGGTTGCATTGTAGTTCCTTGCAAAGTTGGTGGCTGGGAGCAGTAACTGAAATGTTCTTCTGTTTACCTCTGCAGCCATTATAATATTTGAGCAAACATTCATGAAAATCTCACGTCTTTTACTGTAATAACTTCTAATTTATTTATAATGGCTGATAGTTCTTTCCTTCTGCAGTTTGAAATACTATTAAAGAAATATATGCACATACATTGGAAACAACATGTGCCCACTGCAAATACAAAAGTTCATGACTCTATGGCTGCTTCACATGTAATTTTATGATGTTTGCAATGGTAGCTGGATTTCCAGTAACGGAAGCTACTGTTGTTAATATTTGTGTTCCTATAAGGTGGAGTTTTTATTTTGCAGTGTAGAAGTGAGAGGGATTTTTTTCCTTTATTTTTTTTGGTGGAATGAGATTATAGGTTTTGGAGGTAGGAAGGTCCAACAATATGAGTATCAGCAGCTGTTTCGTGGACCAGCCTTTTCTACTTGAACCTAAAGAGGATGACATGTCATGATTTTGTCCAAAAGTCTGACTTTACCCTCCCAGACGAATTGTGATAATGATTGCAGTAACCGCTTGACTGCTGTGCTTTGCTTCTGAATAGGACAACATGGTCTCTTATACATCTACAAGAGGAGTGACAGGTTCTAAATTCACCTCATCTGGGAGATTAAGACCCGGTTACCCTAAAGAGCACCATGGGGAATCCAAAAACGATGAAACCAACCAGTACACTGAGGTCTGTGGCTGGCATGCTAGCTTTAGTGCCAAATGAAGCTACACTATTATTCCCTTTAGAAGAATTAGCTTCTCATTTGGTCTCACAGCACTTTCCTGATGCATTTAGAGACATCCCTGCTTCTGAATATCCAACGCTTTGGCCCTCTTGGTGCAAACAGAAGCAATAGAGTACCTTCTGGGGTTTACCTGGTCCGTCAGTGCTCCAAAACAACCTCCCTTCTATGCCAAAGAAACCTTAATGGCATGCATCTATAAGGCCACAAAGACTGAGATGGGTATGATTCATCAAGATCTTCATAAAATGGGCTCGCAAATGGAGGTAAATGTATCTAAAATAGATGCAACAATATCTTGTTAACCAGAATTCTAGATTAATGGAGGACTTGCAGAATCAATAGGCTGTAGTGACCTTCCATCTGGAGGTTTTAGAGAATCACTCTAGAAGGTATAATTTTCAGATTCAGGGCATGCCTGAAATCCATATTGACACTATTGTTCTGGTTCGTACCTCATTTAGGCTACTTTCACAGCTGCGTTTTAAAATCCGGCAGGCTGTTCCAGAAGAGGAAAGCCTGCTGGAGTTCACCGTATCCGGCATAGCAAGATAATGCAGTGAATCGCTGGATCCCCGTTTACTGTAATGGGATCCCTTCACTTTCTGGCATGCAGAACCAGCTGTAAGCCAGCATTTCTATGGCCCGATCCCCAATCTGATCCCAATATACTCAATGGGGATACGACAGTTTGTGGCATTATCTGTCCATGCCTGACATGGTAAGCTCTGGCAGGCTGCCAAAGCTTTAAATTACCACAGTGCAGCTAGTGTGTTCCGGTAGTGTATTTTTAAGACCACAAGGTTGAAATTTGGAACCCTGAGGGAGTTTTCTTGTTGGTATCAGGTACTTTATATAATACGCCAGTCACTTTCATTACATAGTATACACCTAATTCACGTCAAGTGTCTTCTTCTGCCATATGTGGAACCAGCTGTACCCTACTATAGGAAGGCTATATAGTTATGGGGAAGTCTCCAATTTAGCTCTTGATACATCTCTTAATAGATTTGGCCCCAATGTCTGTAGGAACGTACTTCTCAGCAGGAACAGTATTTCTTTGGCATGTTATCTTCACACAATAGATATGATCGATGTAGGAAGAGATTGCAATCCCATTGTGCGAGATTATACATTTTTCTCTGGGGTGCAAGATTTTAGGATTCTTCTTTCTCCAGGGTGGGATCATGATCTGGTTCAGGAACTTGTAAAAGGTTTGTCACAGTGGCCTCTCCTGGCTGCTGCTGTACAACTCATGAGTTCTGGGTTTCTGTATCCTGGCAGCATGGACCTGCCTCCTGCTCTCCATTTATTGCTCTGTCCTTCCAGCCAGGTTCCAGCCTGCTTGTCTGCAAGGCCTGTCCTCCTCTGCCTGTAGGGAGTGCGCACCGTGTGGCCTGCTCATGCACATTCTAATCTGTTACAACCTATTGGATTGTGACTCTCCGGGGTCTGAGCTCCTTATTGACCCTTTGCTGTCTGCCCTGACCTTGAACTGTTTATCGTGTTGCACATACGCTGCCTGTCCTGACTACAGCTTATCCATGACTACGATTTTGCCTGATGCTTTGGTGTCCTGCACCAGTGTCTCTTGACCCCTGTGGGTCAGCTGTCAATCATACAAAGACTACTTTAGGAGGTAGTGCCCTGGTGGCTGCCCTGAAGCACAGATCAGTGCCTAAAATACCCCAAGAAGTGCTGTATATTTCTTCATAAATTACCTCCTATGTACCTTTACACTTTCATTAATCAATAACAACAAGCAATAATTTATTTGTTTACATAAACAATTTTACAGGCATTGAATATGTGAGTGTTTAAGCGCAATAATTCTACATACATTACACTACACAATTATTATCCAACATGAATTGTTAGCATTCAAATTCCAACAATCATCTACTTGTCTAAGGCTAGTTTCACACTAGCGCTTAGGATCCGGCAGGCTGTTCTGGTTTTCTTCCGATCAATTCTCCGCCGGTCCCTATTATAGTTAATGGGGCCAGATAGCAACGTTTAAGCTGTTAGCAATGCCAGAATGCAGAGGGAACAGCCTGCCGGATCCTAAGCACTAGTGTGAAATTAGCCTGACTGTTCCATAAGGATTGTTGCATTAGAAAATCAAACTTTTAGGAATACTGTATCTAGACAACCTAAACAGTCTCTTTTGTTAGCTCTACAGATGGATACTTGTCTTGTCTATTTTCCCTTGTCATGTCCCAAGGCTTGTTAAAAAGCCAAATTTTGAATAATATGGAGCCCCTTCCAAAAGGCCGCGCTAGAGAGATGGTTTTCATTCCTTGGGAGATACCTCTTTGAATGTTAACTCTCCAGCAAAGATATGATACAACTACAACAGATGTTAATTTATGCTTGACTACTTGGGCTGATGGTGGGCAAGGTGATTTAACACCCCCTCCTCAGTTGACACTCCATCAAAACTTAGGTTATCTGATGGCACTCTGTCCAAAAATCCTAAAAAGATTCTCCTGAGTTTCATGCATTTTATTCTAAACTTTATACTTAACAATCCACATTCAGTGTACCAAAGGCTAATTTGTTATTGTCTGATGATTTTCCTAAACAGTTATCTGTTGAATATTAGAGTAATTTAGATGCAGAGTTTGAGTCGGAGGAAGTGATTAAATCATTATGGTCTAATAAAGCTCCTGGCCCAGATGGGGTTTCCTCAGCATATTATAAGAATTATAAAGATGTATTACCTCCACATTTAGCTCTTTTGTTCTTTAGTCCTTCTACGCACAAACATTGCATGCTCTTGGGAGTATTTCTTTTTTATTATGTATAATGAATTTTGGAGCATTTTCTTACATTGCTAAAGGGACTGCATCATTGTTCATCAGTGAGATTGTGCACAAGGAGGTTGCTTTGTCAGTTCATAATGATAGAGGGATTAGTCAGGGCTGTCCGTTGTCACCACCTTTGTTTGCATTAGCCACAGAATCACTTGCTAACCAGATACAAAATAATCTGATGCAAGGTAATAGGTCGGCACTCCGGTGTAGATGTTTGTGGTGCACGAGTCTTAAGAGAGGCACTCCATAAGAGCTTTGTAGAATAAAGACTGGCACTCACTCAGTTCAGTGTCACATTATAGTTTCATGTGACGTGTTTCAGTTGTGTTAGCTGTGGTTTCCTATGTCTGAGGAAGGCTAACACAGCCAAAACGCGAACACATGAAACTATTGTCCTTAATATTTCTCTTCCCGGTAGAATAGTTAAATTCCCAAGTTGTTATATCTGTTTCACATGATTCCTATTATGATGCCTCAGATGATTATTAGGGATTTCCAAAAGAAGGTGGAAAAGTTCTTCTGGAGAGATATGGGGTTAAGAATTCAACAGAAAACCTACTACACCCCTAAAGTGATAGTGGAATTAGAAGTGCCCAATCTGTTACATTGCTACCATGCAGATTGTTTGGCCAAATTACTGAGAGTACTCTAAAGTCAATTGTCCTAAATGAGTAAACTTGGAGGAGATTGGCTCTTATATGGTTCCTCTACATTCTGTTCTTTGATTACCTTCTAAGGTGTGCCCTGCCATTGTCACTCCTATTTTGTCACAGAAAATAGGTTTCTGGGATGCACTCACGGGAAAGTTGGTATTCAGTCTCCCCACAAACCACTTGCTACAATCTTCTTTGACATGGATATTCCTGGATTGCAACAGGCGACCTTTTGGTGGAATAATAAGTTTTTTTTAGTGATAACCTATCCTCAGGATAAGCCTTCATTAGCTGATCTGTGGGGGTTCAATCAGCTTCAATGAGAGTAGCGCTGTAGTAGCAAACTCCTTCTACTACTATGTCGATGGTTCTGTGTAGCTCTAGCCCCAAATTCCAGCAACAGAGCTACATCTAACAGCTGATCAGCAGGGGGGCATGGTGCTGGACCCCCGCCTATCAGCACATGTTGGCCTACCCTGAGAATAAGCTATCATTTAAAAAGGCTGGACAACTTCTTTAAGGACTTTTTTTTGTAGCCACAGATCTCAAATCTCTTGAGTTTCTTCAGAACTCAAAGGCCCTGCCATCATCGATTTAGAGCCATTCCAATATAATCAGATCCAACACTTTCTGCATACAGAAAGTCAGCTGGTTTCTTAAATCTCACTATGTTTGAACAAATGTGTTTGCTGTCCATTTCTAAAGAGAAAATACCATACTTGTATAAAGATTTAGTTTCTCCTTCAGACAAGCTCCCCTAAGTGCTTCAATGGGATTCAAAGTTTAGGAATGAATTGGAATCTTTTGTGGAGGGAGGGTATACGGTATTGTTAAGATGGTATATAGTTCCTTCATAGATAGCCAGCATTTTCCTCTCTTCAGACCCTAATTGTTTTCGATAGAGTGGTGGGAGAGGAGGTTCTCTCATGTATTGTCACATTGTCCTATAGTAGCATAGTTTTGGTTGGGTGCTTATAGTTTGATATGTTCTTTAACACATATCTCTTTTCCAATAGACACTTTTGTCACCATTCTTAATGGTCTTTTATGTCAATATATAAATGTAAACTTTTAAAATGTTTCTTTTAAGCAGCTAAAATTACTATTCCCAGATTATGGCAGGCCTACACACTTTGCATGAATATGATAAAATCTAAACTTTCTTAGGCTAGTTTCACAATAGCGATTTTAGATCCAGTAGGCTGTGGTCATCGGTTTTTGTTTGGCCTATCACAGGTGTTACAGGTTTCATGGCTGCACAGGTAATTGATAGACCAAAGTGTCCCTTTCAAGTAGTCTTTCTTTTCTCAACCCCAACTGACTTGTACTTAAGCATCCAGTGTATAATACTTCTTGTAAAACAATGCAACCAACAGGATGGGTCTAAACTGTATGCTAAGTTCTGCACCTTTTTTTTGAACAAGTTGCAAGTCTTCCCGTCCAATATGGGATGTGAGCATTGTAATCACACAGATGGCCAACCTGTGGTGTGTTTCCAGGCACCGGAAGAATACTCCTGAACACAGAACAATAGAGTCTTAGTGGCAGGGGCGGACTGGGAACTGGAAAAAATACTAAAAGTGGCCCCATTTTGTACTTTGGTCCAAATTGAAAGATAGGGCCAGCTATACCATATTGTGGCACATTATACCACCACAACAGAACCAGATACCATAGTCCATCACAAAATACTGCCAGCAGCACAAAATACATCCCCAAAAAACTTCTACTAGCCGGCTGTGAGGAGGGCTCAGGCAGGTATTTTCCCAGTAAGGTCTATGGCCAATCCGACCCTGCTTAGTGTTCCTCTTATGACAGCTATTCTCCAATTACTTTGACTCTTACTGTCTCAGACTATACTGACCCCGTGCTCCCTATATAGAGAGGCTGACACCAGCCCCATCTACGGGTGGCCATGAATATGGACTATAAATATCTTGTCCACTCATATAAAGGCATATTTTACACAAAAATACATTCCTTTGCACTTTTTAGTGTATTGTTACTCTGCAAAGGGAAACACTGCACCAACTGCATTTCGCACATAGATCAAGTATATATAAATGTATTCCAGTAGTGAAAGGAATATGTTCCATGATAAACCATTATAGTGGACACAAGCATTTGGAATGGAGTAGAGGCTTAGAAAGGTATTTGATATTGTACCAGCAAAGTCCAGTGCACCCTGTCAAATGCTTTTTCTGCATTCAAAGACAGTCTGTTCTCCATCCAACTTCACTCAAGTGATGAGGTCAATACTTCTACAGGTATCTCCAGTTTATTTACCTTGGATAAACACGTACTGGTCATCAGACTCCAGATATCTAATGATGGAGTATAATCTCCTTGTGAGAATACTTGCAATAGGGAGATTAATCTGTATATTTCTGGATAATTTATGTTTCTACCTTCCTTAGGGTCAGTTATAATTGAGCCTGTTAACTTTTCTTTAGGGAATAAGGTGTTATTTCATGTTATGTTATACATTTCATATATCCGTATACGTCAGATAATATTCATTTATCGGTCCATCTGGACCACAAGCTTAAAGGTCCTTTTACACGGGCCGATTATCGTCCGAAAAATCGTTCCTAGGAACGCTAGTGCCGATAATCGGCCCGTGTAAAAGTGGCCCTAATCAGCCGACGAACGAGCAAAACGCTCGTTCGTCAGCTGATTGGATCTTTTGGTTTCTACAAAAGATCCAATCTGTCGGGCGCACATCGGCCTGTGTAAACAGGCGATGTGCGCCTGACAGTATGGAGCTTCCCGGCCGCACGAGTGATACAGCGATCACTCGTGCGGCCCGGCACTCGATTCATCGGGCCGTGTAAAGGCTCCCTGCCCGAGCGCCGATATCGCTGATCAGCGCTCGGGCAGGGAGACACATCGGCCCGTCTAAAAGGGCCTTTAGAAACTTTCCCTTACCACAGTGTTTGATAGAAGTGCAAATAACACATCTGTGGTAATGAGAAAGCATGCTGATAATATAGTTTAATATGGGTAGACAGCCAGAGTCACTTATCAACGCTTAGATTTGCTTATCAATGCAAAAAAAGATAACAGCTTTGACTCCTTGAGGATAACGTTTGTCTTTTCCCCAGTAGTCTTCTTTTAATCTTTTGTTTACCAAGCTGTATGGGCTTCTGGATATGGCCTTGTAGGACAACTATATCTTCTCTATATAAAGCTGTATATGAACTTGAGAGAAAAGGTGACCAAGTCTACTGTCTCTCAACAGAGGAACAGTGTACCCTGAGTGAATTATTACATGGGAATACTTCATGGAAATGTCCATCACATATTTGTAATGTTGGTGCTTTCAATATTTTTTTTTTTTACATATAAATGGGAAGGATAATTTATCTATGAATAGATTTTCTAGGAAAGGATCAAAGCACTTCAGAAATGGTAAAAAAATGTATCCTCATTCACATAAACCATGGCAACATTTTGACCTTGTCCTGGGTCTTTCTCTTGAGAAAGACCCAAGAAAGGGTTGAAATGTCACCATAATTTATGTGAATAATCATGCATTTGTTTTACAATTTCTAGAGGGCTGCGATCCTTTTCTAGAATATGTCATAGGTCTGGGGAACTGTGACGCTATATCGCTTGCGTCTATTCTACAATTGAACTGTCTGTAGATGCCTAGGGTTCTGATAGATTGATAGATAAGTGACAGTAGACGATAGCAGGCCACTGCCAACTACATTCTGTATGCTGTGACATCAAGTTCAGATACATAGGATGCTGATAACTCCAGCTCAGGTTTTGTCACTGTAATACAATAGTTGGATTACAGAAACGATCAGAGCAAATGAGTGATACCTCTAAATTGAAACATTCCTCCATGGGATAATCCGATCGTTGTGCACACACCAATCTTTGTTTGCCGGCAGCAGATTGTGATGTGTAAACCCTATTGCACTCTGTCTTTTCTTTGTCTGGCATTGAGTTTTTTCATATCTGATTCTGACTTTTCTCACGACTACTCTCCCCCGACTTCATTTTTTGTACAGACATGAAGATGGTCCCATTACATCTACATGTTATCACATTATACGTCTGTGTTAAAGGGTTTGTGCAGTGTCATGATATTGATGAGCTTTGTCTTCAAGTCTATAACCGTTGATTATCAGATCTTGTCTGCACAGTACGAACCACCAGAGATACTACTGTGTGATATCTCTATCACTGATCAAAGTACTAGACTATGCAAAATGATAAGATGCACAGCCATGCCCAGCCTTAACAGTGTGGCGAATAAGAAAGCAGTTCAATCCAGTTAGGTAGTCTTATAAGTGCTGTGCAAGTTCTTCCTAAAAGGATTTCTGGAATTTAGGATTCTGCCTTGATCCACTTGAACGTCCTGAGAGCAGGTAAGACTATCTCAATAGCATTGTGATACAATAGCATTGTGATACAATAAGGCAAACCACATATCAAAATTACACTGATACTCTTAACATAGTACTGTATGAGGCAATTGGCAATGTAGATACATATGAACTTTAGTCAGTGGTCCTTATTGCTGTACAAAAGTCCAGTGATGAGAGTTGATCTATTTGCTGAAGCACCTATGTCATTCCGGCACAGCAGAAACATAAGCAGCTGTGGGAAGACCACAAGAACATTGTTGTAATCATGTTGGTATTGTACTCCTGATCATCTTATTAAATATCCCTCTTAAGGGAATAACAAAGTTCAGACATCAGTGCATCTCAGTGTTACAGTGTTTTCCTGTAGTATCCAAATAATGCCTCATGCGCATGGGTGCATCTGATGTTTGGTCTGCAAAAAAAGCTGATCCTTGAAAAATAGATATCTTCTGTTTTCTTGTGAGAAAATCAATCCAGAATACAGTAGATGGAATTCTGATTTTTATTAGTTACAAGTTAAAATCATCCTCTTGATACGGAGTGCACTCCATCGCTTACCAGTTTCAACCAATATATGGTCTCACTCGTAGACCAATTTCACACACGTGTATTCATTGCAAGAAATACGCTCCATGTGTCTGAGGTATTTCCCAGCCTGAATGCTGTTCCTGTGACATGGGCCCACAGCATTATAATGATTTATAATACTGTGTATTCCTGTCTAACCATAACTCTAATGATTTGTACTTTGATGTGATTAAAAACAGTTGTACTGTAAGTCAAGAACAATACACTGAAATTGCATGAATGTGAATCATCACTTACATAGTTCTCTGACATCATACAACCAGCTATAAAACAAAAGCTGCACATAAGTACTGGATGACATAGTAAATGTTGTAAATACATTTACATAACAGATATCTCTGATTTGAGGAAGAACTAATAGTCACACATAAGATTCTTACATGGATTCAAACCATTTGGAACATGAACATCGAGGGTGAGGATTCAGTTAGCCTCACAATCCAGAAGACAGCGGTGAAGATCTCCATCCCTCAACAGGAACCTTTACTTTTTCTATTCTGCATATTCTGTATGAGGCTGTCTATCCCCAATGATCAGTAATGAAATGTCTGGCAACATTAGATATATTTCAATCATTCAGATAGTTTACCTAAATGTAGTGCTCCAGTATATGTGCTTTTGAGTTTTATGTAGGTACAGCCTACATACGTTTAGTACATGATTAAATAAACTACTGATTCCATATTACAATTTATGTATTGTTATGGGAATGTAAAGGAATTAGTAGAATTGGTAAATGTTTTAGAGGGTTTGGCAAAGAAATATGTTTTGCAGGGGTGGGAAACCAGTGCAAGTTCTATTATAAGAATCAGTAGACTGAAACAGAATAGGGGAAACAAGATTACCAATGGTAGGTGCATTTCTCTATATAACTCTACATCCCTAATTCAAGAGTTGCTCAGAACATGGTCCTCATATAATAAGGACAAATATTTCGTAATCCTGTTTTTTAAGGCAGGTACATTGATGATATCCTCCTTACATGGTGGCGAGGTGTATCTGCCTTACCTTCTTTCATACAATATAGTAATCAAAATTACTTCAATTTGTGTTTTACCTATTCTAGTTGGAGAAATGATCTGAGCTAGGAGAAACTGTAGTGTGGACTCAAAATATAAATATTATATATGAGGACCATGCCCTGGAGTGACTCTTGAATTAGGGATGTAGAGTTATATAGAGAAAAGCACCAGCCATTGGTAATCTTGTTTCCCCTATGCTATTTCAGTCTACAAATTCTTAGAATAGAACTTGGTTACATTGCAGAGGTTTCTATAAGTGCAGTTCCCACCCCTGCAAAACATGTTTCTATTCCAAACCCTCTAAAATATTTACCAATCCAACTAATTCCTGTACATTCCCCAAACAATACATAAATTGTACTATGGAATCAGTAATTTATTTAATTGTGTACTTTGTGTAACAAATCTTACTCAATAACAAAAATTAAAAGCACATATACTGGAGCACTAAATTTACATTAAGAATCCAAATGATTGAAATATATCTAATGTTGCCAGACATTTACTTACTTATCAAATCATCATAAGGAGGGCACACTTGAATCAGAAAGGAGTGCAGGATTATTTGCCCATGAAAACAATAGCATCAATATCCAAAAATATAACAAGCCACTTTGACTGACAGAGACACTTTCCACTTTGACTGACAGAGACAGAAATTCTGTCTTGTCAATCAAAGTGCAGAGGATGCAGCAGTTGCAGAGAGAGCAAAGCCTCTAGGTGTAACAGCAACGCCCCCATTGCTCCTAGAGGCTCATTTGCATATATTAAAACATCATTTTTCTCAGTAAAGTGAACACATATAAACATGGGACCAACACAGATGCCTTCAGCTGCCAAGTGCATATGCAACAGATCAGCCAGTGTCATAGGTACAAATCTGAGACAGATGCCCCTTAAAATGTATACAATAAAGGACCCTATAAGGGACCATAATCCATCCTTACATAAAAGTGTACATCAAGTTCAACAATAAGAACAACCATAGGTGCCAGACATTTAATGATAAGCATATATATGCTAATAGTGCAATAAAACATCCCATCCAATACCGAAGAATATACCCATAATGTAGCATGAAATGTCCAGGCAAGGGATGTACACCTTTCCACATGTATCACCAACAGTTGCTGGCCTCCTCAGGAGTCTCTTATTTCATTTCATTACTGATCATGGGGGACAAACAGGCTCATTTGGAATATGCAGAATAGAAAAAGTAAAGGTTCCTGTTAGGGGTGGACATGTTCACCACCGTCTTCTGGATCATGGGCTTATTGGATCTTCACCCTCAATAGTTGTGCTCTACATGGTTTTAATGTATGTAAGGATCTTATGTGTCACTATTAGTTCTCGCTCATATAAGAGATATCTGTTATGTGAATGCATTTACACTTACTATATGTCATTCAGTACTTATATGCAGCATTGTTTCCATGAGATGTGTATTATTGGTTTACAGCTGGTTGTATGATGCCAGAGAATTAAGTGATGTTTCATATTCATCCAATTTCAGTGAATTGTTCTTCACTTACATCACAGCTGCTTTTACTCACATATGTAAGATTAGGTTAAAGCCGTATATCTCTGTGCTATGATTAAGTGAGAGTTCACATCTCCGTTTCATTTTCAGTTCTTTTGATCCGTACAGGGGTAGGGAACCTCCGGCTCTCCAGCTGTTGTGAAACTACAACTCCCAGCAAGCATACTCGCTCTGCTCTTCTAAGAACTCTCATAGAAATGAATGAAGCATGCTGGGAATTGTAGTTTCACAACAGCTGGAGAGCCGGAGGTTCCCTACCCCTGCGGTTAGAAGAATAGAAAAAAAAATGGATCCTGTAAAAACAAACAAAGGCATCCTGCGCATCAGTTATGCACATTTGTTATCCGTGAGATCCATTTTTTTTAATCGGAAAAAGTACTGCATGCAGGAAGAACAGAAAATTAAATGGATATGTGAACTCTCCCTAAGACCACACATTGGTAGAGAGGTGTAAAAAATGAAGGCCACTCAGTGTTATAAAAATTGGAATTCTATGTATACTGGATCGATTTACTTACACTATTTTACTACATTTAACAAACAAAGGATCCATGCAGTTCAGCAAGGACTTATCAGTGTTGGGTGAGCTGGCAAATTTTTCTGTATGGATTTAGCTTCAATTTTCATTGTGTTTATTTTGCACTCCCATCAATAAAAAAGGTTTTTCTCATGTGCAAATACGGACAAGAAAAGGGACCTGCTGTCAGATTCTCGGATCAGGCACATGGTGGATTTTTGTAAAAAAAAAAAAAAGGATGTGTGCATGGCCCCATTGAATTGTATGTGTCATTGAGCTATCCTTTTTTTAAATGGATAGCATACTGAAGAAAAATGTGGCCATGTACATGAGCCCTCCACAGTGTAATATAGTACCAGATAAGTAGATGAGATCCTAAACCTCTCATCTACATGTCACTAAATGTCCGACTTGAAACTTGACCTCTGGTGTGGATTTAGAAATCCACAGAATGTCAATTGTTTCTGCTGATTTTCATTGCGGATTTCACCCTTTCCAATCCATAGAGTGAAGTCTGTATGTAACATAACAGGAATGCAGATCTGTATGTCAAATCTATATCAAGTACATTGGCATATGCCAAAAAGTATTAATGCTGCATTCTCAGTGGACAAACTATTTGGACATGTTCACATGTGGCAGATATGTTGCAGATTTCCACCATGGATATCACCCTTTGCGATGCATAGGGTGAAATCCACAGCAAATCTGCAGCGACATCAGAGAGCAATCCACATAAAGTGTGATTTTGTTAAGGAACTGTGGCAAAATGCAAGCAGAAACTCTACTTTGGGTTTAATGATGTGAACATTTTTTTTTAATTTTAAAGGAGTGCAAGGACCCTCTTTTATCTCCAGAACTGGGCTCCTGAAGTGAAGAAAGAGAGCACTGCATATGTGCAGCGTACTGTCTATTCACTGCTATAGGGCTTCCAAAAATGGCTGCTCTTCCTTCACTTCAGGGGCCCTCTTCTGCAGAAAGAAGTGGGCCACAGAGGTGGGACCTCCACCTATCTGACATTTGGGGCATACCCTAGTGAGATGGGAAAACCCCTTTAAGTCTTCAGAAGGATTCAAACTCCTACAACATAAATGTTTATTATTGAAGAACCTCTGTAATTAAAGTAGTGTGAGGTTACTGTGCTCTACTGACGAATCTTAAGCAAATAAACCCCAATACTGTATGTCTGCTGGGGTACGCACTCTGGGTTCACACAGCAATTTTGGGGTTCAAAAACATGTTAGTTTTCCAGGATTTAATATGATTACCTATCCTTAGGATAGGTCATCAATATCAGATTGGCAAGGGTCTGACACTCGGCACCCCCACCGATCAGCTGGTTGAAGGGAAGGCCGCGCTCCATGCCAGAGCAGCCTTCCCTTCATTGTTTACCTGTCTGCATCAATATCATAGCTGTGAGAAGGTGTAATAAGGAGAAGCCATCCCATTCACTTCTGTGGGATGGCCCCTTCCTAATCAAGTGTTCAGGAACGAGTTGGGATGGCTTGTAGTTACACCTTCTCACCGCTGCACTGTTGACAGTGAGCAAGTAAACAATGAAGAGAAGGCTGCACTTGCACAGTGCTGCCTTCCCTTCAACCAGCTGATCGGCGGGGGTGCCGGTTATTGGACCCTCACTGATCTGATATTGATCACCTATCCTGTGGATAGGTCATCAATATTGAAATCCCAGAAAAGCCCTTTAATGCCTATAGTAAACATTTGAAAAGTCTACATACATAGGCTTTTAGTTTTTGACATCTTTGTAACTTTTGTGGAGTCAGAATGCAGCATGCCCTTAGTATGGCTTTTTGTTCTGATGTTTTTTTCCCCAGGCTTCACCACAGGACTTCCAAAACTGAAAAAAATGCATGCACGTGTCACAAAATAAAAAATATCATAAAATGCATGTCAAAAGTGTAGAAATTGCTGCTCCTCTGATATGAAAGGTCATGAATGCTATCTAATTGGAATAGCAACATCACATTATAAAATATTTTCTTCTGTGGACCAGACATAATTTAGGACACCGTATTATATTGCACTTAAAACATAGTTGATATTTACTTTGTATGTATTGTTCCTTCTGTTTTCCCCACAGCTCCTTGCTTTCCAAGGAAATAATCTCTATCTAGAAAGCTTTCCTTGAGTTCACAATGGAAGTCATACTACATCTCCAGACATCTATATTACTAAAGACACTGATTTTGCTAATGCTCCCAACTTCTGCTTGCCAAGCGGCTAAATCCAGAGCACCAACTGGAATGTACTCGCCCTTTGTGGCTATATTGAATGCACCGACTGAGCTGTGCATGAGAAAATATGGAATCCCTATAGACGTCAGTTTATTTGAGATTGAGGGAAGCACGCTCTCGACTGCCAAAGGCCAGAACATTACTATATTCTACACCGATAGACTAGGCTACTATCCCTACATAGATCCTGTGTCTGGTATTAGTTATAATGGTGGTATTCCTCAAATGAGCAATATGGAGCAACACTTAAAAAAAGCCAGGGAAGATATTCTCCATTATATATCATCAGCAACACAAAAAGGACTTGCCGTTATCGATTGGGAAGACTGGAGACCAACATGGATAAGAAACTGGGCTTCTAAGAAAATATACAGGAAATACTCCATTGAGTTTACACAGCAAAAAGACCTGACTCTTGACCAGCGTAGCGCAGAACCCATAGCCAGGACACAGTTTGAGGCAGCAGCAAAACGCTTCATGATCAACACCCTCAGACTTGGGAAACAACTGAGACCAAACTATCTCTGGGGCTTCTATCTGTTTCCTAACTGTCAAAATTATGACTATAATCAGAATCCTCATAACTACACTGGACGCTGCCCAGATATTGAAATATTAAGGAATGATAAACTGAGGTGGCTATGGAAAGAAAGTACAGCCCTGTTTCCAAACATGTACCTGGAAACTGCACTAAAGTCTTCCCAACGTGCCGCTCTCTATACGCGTCACCGCATACAGGAAGCGAAACGACTGTCAACACTCTCAAAGACTCTTCACTCCCTTCCAATATACATGTACAGTCGGCCCGTATTCACTGACCATCCGGAGAAATATTTAACACAGGTAAGAAAAGCGTATTATTTCAAGAAAATAACATTTTACTCTGTCTATGTATCATCCAAAGTTTCAACATATATTTATGAACTTATTAGGACCAGTTCAAGAGTTTTATAAAATCAAGATTCACAATACTGAATTTATGCTGTACATTTTCAAATTCAAATTCATATTATTACAGTTATCAGGCCCTATGCACACATGTGTCTATGGAGTCCAATGGGGTTTCTGATGAGCTTTCTGGTATTTTTCACAGCGAGTCTGAAGCTGCAGTCAGTGCTGCCCATGACAACATAATAACTGAGCCTCGGTGGCATAAGCCACTCTGAAGGCCCCATAAAAGACTACAATATCTACCAACAATATAATGTACATTCAGCATTATTTGAAAAATCCAATAGTAAGCCTATAGGTTTATTAGCGCTTTTTATAGAAGACTGTATTCTATAGGGTTTTCATAAAGCTCATCGGTAAAGATGAGCAAATTTCTTAAAATTTGTTTAGGGTCTGATGCTAACAAATTGTAAGGGAGTGGTCACTATATGTGTATTGTGGCAGATGTACACATAAAAAAATCTAGTTATATTTACCTGCAACTTGGCGCATTGGTCTCAATATGGCTGATGATGGAAGATCATGTGACCAGTCCCATCCATGGACTACCACTGCGGACAGCATACACATGTGTCGATTCACCTAGCCATCCACAGTTTAGGCCTGTTTCCCATTTGTGGTTGGAGTTCCAGCAGGTTGTTCTGCTATTGACTATAATAGGGTCCGGTGGGCATTCCGGTGCCATCTGGCAATGCAGCATCCAGAGAGTGCCTGCCATAAATGTAAAACTAACCTTATTCAATGGAGGCTGCTGATTGGGGCTACTGATGGACCATACAAAAGAACCCTTTCTGGGACTGGAGCACCATTCCGAAGATACATAATCAATACAGTACATTGGTGTTAATGGTTTATTTACAGTCCATCACTTGCTGCTCAATGTGCTGTTCCCAGGGCATTTGCAGCAAGACACATTTAGTGGCCAACCCCTTTGTGGCATGATTTCAAGATTCAGTGTCATTTATTATGTCATTCTGTTATAGACTTACTTTAGGATTATTTTTCTGTTTTTCAGCCTGACCTTGTGAACACAGTTGGTGAAAGTGCTGCCTTGGGATCAAATGGATTTATACTATGGGGCAATCTGAACCTGACACAGAGCATGGTATGTAGCTGATATTCCTCACAACAAAAGTAGTTTTACAGAAGAACCAGTTTTATTATGACCCAGGAAATAAAGGATGCAACTAGAGATGAGCGAATCGAAGCTGACGAAGTGGAATTCGATCTGAATTTCAGGAATTATTCGATTCACACCAAATCTGAATTTCCTGACGATTCATGGTAGCGAATCACTATTTTTTCCCTAAAAGGGCAGCTGCGCGTGTTAGGACATGGCGCAAGGAACTGTGGGAAGGAGGGATCACCCACAATGCCATGCATGCAATGCAATGCATGCATTCAAAATTGCCATATTATAGCTGCTCATTTCAGGTTTGCAATAGATCATACCTCTGTAATTCCGATTATTGTGGTGTTATTAACCCTTGTGCACTGTAGTTACATTTAGTAAAGCCCTTTTTTGCTGTTTTAGTGTTGAAAAACAGAAAGCGCTTATTAGCTGTTGTGTGGTGAAGTAGGAAAATGACAGCCCTATGGCAAAAAAAAGTTTTATTTGGTGTACAGCGCTGAAGTTATTTATTGTCAAACCTTCTGGCATTTATTAGTGGTGCAAAGAAACATAGTAGACGCTCTGTGCTGAAGTGGGAAAAGTACAGCCCTTTGTAGCGTGTATTAGTGGCAAAAAAAGTTTTATTTGGCGTACAGCGCCAAAGTTATTTATTGTCAAACCTTCTGGCGTTTATTAGCGTTGCAAGGAAATGTAGTAGACGCTCTGTGCTGAAGTGGGAAAATTACAGCCCTTTGTAGAGTGTATTAGTGGCAAAATCAGCCAGGGTTTCCACCCACCAACGCCTGATACATCAGATTAGATTATCCATGCTGTCTTGACTAGAGACCTGTTTCTTCTGGCTACCTGCCTCAACAAATATTCTGATGCTGCCACCTGCCTGATGCCACACATCTCATGCCAAGTGCTCCTTCTTACACCCACCGTCGTCAGCGGGTAGTGTTATTGCCACCCACCTCCCCACACTGTTGTCGTACCACTCTGTAGCCTGCTGATGCTGCTGCTGCCTCCACGATGTCGTCGTGCCACTCTGTAGTCTGCTGATGCTACTGCTGCTGTCTCCACAATGTCATTGCGCCTGATGCTACAGCTGCTGCCACCGTCACCTCGGCACTGTTGTCGTATCACTCTGCATTCTGCTACTGCCACTGCTGCCTACACACTGTCATCGTACCACTCTGTCAGACCTTCTACAGTCACAGGCAGGTCAAAGTTGACAACAATTGACACAGACATTAGTGGTGATGGGAACTTTTCCCTTGCCATCTCTGTTGTCGTGCCACTCTGTGGTCTCCTGATGCTACAGCTGCTGCCACTGCCTCCTCTACACTGTCATCGTACCACTCTGTGGTCTCCTCATGCTACTGCTGCATACACAATGTCGTCACACCACTCTGTGGCTTCTTGATGCTGCTACTTCCACCTGTACAGTGTCATCGTGCCACTCTGTGGCTTCCTGATGCTGCTACTTCCACCTCTACACTGTCGTCATGCCACTCTGTGGTTTCCTGATGCTATTGCTGCCCTCCACACTGTCGTCGTGCCACTCTGTGGTCTCTTGATGCTGCTGCCACTGCCATCTCCACACTGTTGGGGGGCTCTTCTTGTATAAGCATTTAATAGAGCAGGTTCTGTAGAAATCTATGTGGAATCAGTGAATTGGTGTAAAAGGAGTGTTCTCTTTTGTGCTATAGTAGGATCTTGGACCTCTGCACGGTTCTTTATAGTTGGTGCTAACATTGACCTGTAAGGCTGAGTTCACACTTGAGTTATTTGGTCAGTTTTGGCCCCATAACTGCCCAAATACTTTAAGTGTGCAGTGATTCTAAGAGCGACGCCTGTTGTCTTTGTGTCATACTGGCTCACAGTGTTGTTTCACTGCCATAGCAGACTCCCTATGCGTGTTACTGCAAGGCACAGTGTTCTACACCACTATACAGACTCTCTGCAGCCAGGAAGTAGCCGTTTTTTGACGCGATTCACCACGAATTTATTCGGATTCAATTGAATCGTAAAATTTGGCGAACCAATTCGCTCATCTCTACAAAACTAAATGCAACTAAACTAAACCAAACCAGATATGTGCTTCAAAATAGGACCCCCAATTTATAGTATTGTGCACACATTTGTCTTTATTGTTATCCCTTGTGTCCACAACATGTTTGCAAAAATATTGCAGGAAATTATTAAATTTAGTGGACCTTAATTAAATAATTAAAAATCTCAAACAGCAGCAGTGATATACCTGGATCCGGTACCTCTCCGCTGCATGCACTGATGTGTACAGCGATGCAGTTAGTTCCAGTACACGACCACTGCAGCCACTGATGTGTACAGTAATGTGCCTGGATCCAGTACATGACCACTGCAGCCAGTGATGTGTACAGTTATGTGCCTGGATCCGGTACATACTGTAACTGCTGTATCCACTGTTGTGTACAGTGAATTGGCTAGATCCAGTACATGACTACTGCAGCCACTGATATGTACAGTGATGTGCCTGGATCCGGTACACAACCGCTGCATCCACTGATGTGTAAAATGATATGCCTGGATCCAGTACATGACCACTGCAGCCACTGATGTGCACAGTGATGTGCCTGGATCTGGTACCTAACAACTGTATCCACTGATGTGTACAACGTTGTCCCTGGATTCGGTACCTAACCGCTGCATGCACTGATGTGCACAGCGATGTGGCTAGTTCCAGTACATGACCACTACTGCCAATGATGTGTACAGTGATTTGCCTAGATCCAGTACATACCTGAATGTATGTGTGATTTAACCCCTTGGTGACCACCAATGTGCCTTTTCACGATGCTCCCTAAGGGACTTTAGGCTGGGCCACTGCCTTTTTATGGAGGCCCAATCCAAGGGCTGCATGGGTCTCCCCTCTCATGAGGGCCACGATCCTGCTCTAACAGCCCGGCAGCAGCACCAATCTAAGCCATTTAACCCACCTGCACCCTTGGCATGTAAGCGGTTACAGAGGATGCAGACTCCCTCTGTCTCCCATCGCCACCCCATGACTGAGCTCGTAGGGTTGCCGATGTGTGTGCACGCAGGCGGAGGCCTAGTGAAGGCTCCAGGCCTACCTCCAGAGTTTCCCAACAAGCATGCCTTTCTGGAACAGCCTGCTAGTGAATGTCAGTATATCACAGACAGTAAAATACATTGCACTACATGAATGGTTTAGAGGCAATCAAAAGATTGCCAATTATAATACCCTTTGTGGGACTATTAAATGGTTAAAAAAAGTTTTAAAAAATTAAATTAAACAAATTGCAAGTAAAAAATGTTCCTTTTTCCTTTGAAAAACCTCTTTCCTCTTTCCATTCAAAAATAAAATCCCCTTGGTATCATCACGTTCATAACAACCTGCATGAAAATATGATGTAATTTATCCTGTACAGTGAGCGTCGTAAAAATTAATAAAAAAAAAATCCAGAATTGCTTCTTTTTGCTTATTCACCACCAAAAAAGTGAACAAAAAGCAATCAAAAAGTGTTATGTACCCCAAATTGATACCAATGGAAATTATAAGGCCCCTTGCAGACGAGCGTGTGACATGCACGTCTTCCTCATGGCTGCCCCTGCCTGAACTCCCGGCACTGACGGGGGTCACATAGCATTATACTGAGTTATGATGCTATGTAACCCTTACAGTTCTGGAATGTAATGGATAACACTAACAGCATTATGTCAGTGTCATCTTATACATTCCAGAACTGTAAGGGTTACATAGCATCATAAATCAGTATAATGCTATGTGACCACCGTCAGTGCCGGGAGTTCAGGCCAGGGGCAGCCATGAGGAAGATGTGCGTGTCACACACTCGTCTGCAAGGGGCCTAAGTCATCCCTCAAACATCAAGCTCTCACACAGCTTCATAGAAAAAAACTAAAAAAGTTATGAGTTTTGGGATGTGGTGATACAAAAATATTTTCTTACTTTTAAACAAGTTATATGTACCCTAAACAAGTTATATGTACCCTAAAATGGAACCATTAAAAACTAAAAACTTAGTCTGCAAAAGGAAGCCCTCATACAGCTCCATAGACATAAAAAGTTATAGCTCTTGGAAGGCGACGATGAAAAAAAATAAAAATAAAAAATTGCTTGGTCACTAAGACCTAAAACAGGCTGGTCACTAGGGGGTTAAAACATTCTGTAGGTCAAAAATTTTTCTTTTTCCTTTTTTAATATATATTTATTTATAATGAATATTATAAGAGTCAAACTGGCAGGGATCAGACAGTGAAAAAATGTCACAGCACTGATCTTCACTCTCCTGCGAACGCTCATTACCGATCATCTGACAGTGTAATACTGCCACAGATTGCCCGATGAATAATCTTTTGGCATGTTAAAAAATTAGCATTTGCAGGCGGCAGATCGTGGTGTCTAATCATGATCTGCCACCGGCAAACCATACTACAGCATGGGGACTAGTGATAGCATAGTGATCACTCCTCCTCATGCTGTGGAGGAGATTGCTGCATGTAATAGCAGCGGTCTCCTCGATTGTGAGCAGACAATTGCCGGGAAGGATGCTTCCCTTCCGACAATCGTCTGCCACATCGGGCTGTGTAATACAGGTTTATCAATGGGAATACTATGATATCGTGAAGTTTGGGTGGTTGATTTGATCTTGGAATTGATTGAAGCCACTGGATCCACATTGATTTTTTTTTTTACTTGATTGTTATCAGTGCTGATTCACTTATTCTAAAGTTTTATTTAAACACCCTCTTAGGCCATGATTACTTAATGGGGTATTCCATTCTCAACATATATGGCATATACACAGGCTGTGCCATAAATGTCCAATAGGTGCAGGTCCTGTGGATATGCCATAAGTGTCAGGATGGGAATACACCTTTAATAAAGAACGCTCTGTTTGAGTGACTTTTTTAAACTGGTTTAACCATTTTGCAAACTGGGCTTTATTAATTTGGAACAGACTTTACAGAAAAATGAACAGTAGGTAGGACAACATGGGGGTCACTTACAGAATATGCATTATATATTTGTGATAAACATACATCTGTTTTTTCTTATTTTGTGCTTTTTGTTTTTTTAGAACATGTGCCTGGGATTAAATGCTTTCATTGTGAACACTCTGAATCCATACATTATTAACGTCTCATTATCAGCTAAACTGTGTAGCGTCGTACTTTGCCAAAATAATGGAGTATGTACCCGCAAGGAATGGAACAAAAACACCTACCTTCACTTGAATGGAACAAACATTGCAATAGAACGATATAAAAGCACTTATAAGGTGATTGGAGGTCCAAGTTTAGAGGACCTAAAATATTACTCAGAAAACTTTACATGCCATTGTTATGTTGGACACAAGTGCAGAGAACCTCCTGATCCACTCAAAATTGAACCTATGAATGTTTGTATAGGACAAAATATTTGTATAAAGCTTAACCATGGATCATTGTAGGCTTCGATATTCAAGAGCAGCTGTCGCCAGGATCAACCCTATTAAACCAGGCTTACTGCTTGGTGTGGTTGATTCTGCTGAGTGAAACGTCCCCTCAGCACACATGCAGAATGCCCTGCACTGTGACACAATGGAAGTGGAGAATGGCCAAGGAGTGAAGACAGAGGTGAAACTGTGCTCCATGAGGCTAGGCCCACCCTTCTGTGCACTGAAGACTTCATTAGGATTTGAAATCAAACTAATTTCTCAAAAACAGGGCCATGCATTTAAAGGGAGTCTTTCACATGTTTTTCACTAATATAACTAAGAGCACTGCCCCACAGTAGATTGCAGACATATCCCAGACATACCTGTGTGCACTTTGTGTCTGTATAACATGTCCAGGAAAAGCACTTTTATTCTGCTAGAAAACAGCTCCCAAGTGCCCGGCTCTGCTGCTGCAAGTTCCCAAAGCAAACCAGACTGAAGAGGGGAGGGCTGCTTTAGCTGCTCATATCTTGGGATTGGTAGCAGATAGAAAAACGGCCTTTTTTGAAAGCTGGCATTCCAAGCTTTCAAATGATACCAAAAGCACAGCATTATATCTAGTATATCAGAAGATATAGCTGTTAGAAATCGAGTCGGGAGTGAAAACTGTTTTTAGTTTTACTTTCAGCTGGGCACTTGGGAGCTGTTTTCCAGCAGAATAAAAGTGCTTTTCCTGGACATGGAATAGAGACACACAGTGCACACAGGTATGTTTGGGATTTGTTTGCATTCTTCTATAGGGCACTGCTGTTAGTTATAAAGGTGAAAAACAGGTGAAAGACTCCCTTTAAACAAAAAAGAGGTATTTTCACTCAGCAGGATCAATTTTACCAGGCAATATGCTCGGTTTAAGGGTGATCCTGCTGACTTATATGCTCTTAAGTACAAAAAGTACAGCAATAAAATATTATATTTTAAATAGTTAAGTACACTTACCTATACTTTTTGTGCAGTAGAGATGCCGAAATTGATATTTGCACAAACCACTGAAAGTACCTATTTCTTGTGATAAGAAATGAATATTTGTTTATTAATAATAGTATTTTTCCCTAATCTTCTGGTTATTGGGACTGATATGTTTTACTATTTTATATGTATATACAGTAATTCGAAATATATTACTATGTCTTTATATGTTTTATAGTTCAATGTATAATTTAATAAAATATTTTGTCATGAAAAAAGTCAACATGAATTTATTTTTTTTCCTCATCCATTTTTTCTCTGGGGACAGGTACTTTCTCATTGTTACCTATTTCATATTCAAATCACTGAATAAAAACTTTTTTTTGTTATTTAGTGGATTATGTGTTAATATTTATCCAAAGTCTAGGCGTGTAATTAGATTTCATTGGGCCCCATAACAAAATCATACATGAACCCCAACCCTGTTGACAGTACACGTTACGGTGAAACCTTATCTCTGATCTCTTGACCTCATTAACACTCATTTTAAGGGCTCATACACACGAGCGTGTGCAGTCAGTGCCCGTGCTGTGGACCGTAATTTGAGGTCCACAATGCACAGGCACTGACAGTGGGGCCACCGGATTCAGATCGCGGACGGGTCATTGGGCATTTGTGAGGGAAGCGCTCCCTCTTGGCAATCGCCTGTTTGCTAGCGGAAGAGACCACTGCTATTACATGCAGCGATCTCTTCCGCAGTATGGGGAGAAGTGATCGCTATGCCATCACTCATCTCCATGGTGTATAATGGTTTGCCGGTGGTAGATTGTTATTAGACACCACGATCTGCCGCCTGCAAACAATAATTTTTTAACATGTCAAAAGATTTGCATTGCCTGATGATCGAGCATTTGCTCATTCATTGGGCAATCGGCAGCAGTATTACATTGCAAGATGATCGCTAATGATTCATGCGAACACCCGTTACTGATTATCTTCTGAAAAAGACTTAAGTCATATTCTATCAGTTTGATAAGAGTTTAGCTATAATAAGTGTTTATAAGGTCAGGGGGTCAGAGATAATGCTTTACATAAGCCGTCAGCTGATGGGACTGAAAAGTGATACTCTTAAACAGACTGATTTTTAACCCCTGTATCGCAAAAACAGCAGAAAATTTTTAATAACCAACTATAGAAAAATTATTTTAGTCCAAAATGAGTTAAATGCTATCATGAAAAACTTGCTCCGAAGGTGTGCATAGCCTTTAAACATGGGACAAAAAAATGATGTATACATAGTCTCAGTTGAACTATACATATGTATATACAGGATGTTGCAGGGACAATCCATCCATCTTCTGATTCTTTAGAAAAGCAGAATAGGGAGATGTGTCCTCCTATTTTCTGGGGAAAGTGCAGGTGTACCCCAGATGTCTATCCTATCACTACTTATCGGTCTACACATGTATTTTTTTTTATAATTCTTTCCCTGTCAGTAAACATTTATTGTTTGCTCTGTAAATCATTTAAAGGGGTTGTGTCACTTCAAGTGGAATTTATCATGTAGATGCCAATACATTTAAGTTAATACAAGGCACTTACTAATGTATTGTTATTATTCATATTGCTTCCTTTGCTGGATTGATTCATTTTTCCATCACATTATACACTGCTTGTTTCTATGGTTACAGGCCACCTTGCAATCCATCAGTGGTGGTTGTGCTTGCACACTATAACAAAAAGCACCAGCCTATGTGCGCTCCCACGGTCCCGGCCACCAGAGAGGCTGACATTTTTCTCTATACTGTGCAAGCACGTCCACCGCTGCTGGATTGTAGGGTGGTCATAACCATGGAAACAAGCAGTGTATAATGTGATGGAAAAATGGATCCAGCCAGGAAAGGAGGCAATATAGACAATCACAATACATTAGTAAGTGTTGTGTATTAACTTTCTCTACATGATAAATGCCATTTTCTGAAGTGACACAACCCCTTTAAAGGGGACCTGTCACCTCTACTATGCTGGCCTTGCTGAGTACTTTTACAGTACTGACAGATTGAACCTTCGCAGCACGAGTCTATGCTGCAAGTAAGAAGAATCCAATGAGACTTATGGCCCCGACCTCCCCCTCTTCCTACCATAACTAGTAGGTTTCATTCATGTTACGCACTGGAAAGAAACCTTCACAGGCAGGAGGCGGGGGGCGGGGATTGGGGAAGGGACACAAATCTCATGGGGCTCATCTACCTTGCAGCACAGGCTCGTGCTGTGAGGTCCACTCTGTCAGTGCTGTAAAAGTACTGAATTCTAGGCCAGAAGTGACAGTTCACTCAAATCAGTGGGTCTGTCACTATACTATGTTGCCCTCAGCAAGGACAGCATAGTTGAGGTGACAGGTTCCCTTAAAATAAAGGTCAAATTTTAGTTTGATATTGCAGATAATCCCTACTTATTCTCAGTGAAAGAAGGCAATTATGAAACAAGGGATCCATTAATTTATCAATTTATTTTTCATCAGTGGATGAAGACTTTTTAGCACAATTGTTTTATTCAGGCCTTTTTCTTTTTGTCCTGTGTCAGTGTCTTCTTTCTCATATATCATGCTTTCATTTAAAGTGTGATAACTTCAGCCAAGACAGAAATGTGAACTATTTCTCTATGAGTTGGAGCTGAGTTCCTAGTCTGCTGAGAAAGTATTGCCTGGAGTAAATAACTGCTTCATGGTTTGTAGATTTCCAGTATGTAGATGTGTCCTGCTTATAAGGAAGCGGGGATTCAACTTTGTCTCCTGTACTTGGTACACTGTCTCTCCTAGAGAAAAAAGGAACAATAAGAAAAAACAAAATGAAAATCTACAATCAGTAATGCTCTTATACCATCAACTTTCCTGTTTCCTATTAAGCGGCAAATGTATCAAAAAGCCTAGAGGGTTATGTTTCTTTTAAAACGAAGAAGAAACTATTGGCTTAAAGGCATATTGTCCATTTACATTCCAATGTGCACTATAAATAATATTGCTTACCATGGTAAAGTACATTACCAATGACCCCTGGAATATAGAAATGAGACATATTAGTAACTAGCATCTGTACAATACACTGAACACCAGAAACTGGACTAAATAACGTACACTGCCATCCAGGCTTGGACTGAATAGGTGAATCCCCTGGTGGACCTCTGAACCAGGGTTGGTCTCTAGTACCCCACCGCCTGCACAAGTGGCACATGGCACTGTAGACTCACTGCACTATACAGTCATGGCCAAAAGTTTTGAGAATGACACAAATATTATATTTTCACATGATCTGCTGCCCTCTGGTTTTTATGTGTGTTTGTCAGATGTTTTTATCACATACAGAAATATAATTGCAATCATATTATGAGTAACAAAAGCTTATATTGACAGTTAGAATGAGTTAATGCAGCAAGTCAATATTTGCAGTGTTGACCCTTCTTCTTCAGGACCTCTGCAATTCTCCCTGGCATGCTCTCAATCAACTTCTGGACCAAATCCTGACTGATAGCAGTCCATTCTTGCACAATCAATGCTTGCATTTTGTCAGAATTTGTAGGTTTTTGTTTGTCCACCCGTCTCTTGATGATTGACCACAAGTTCTCAATGGGATTAAGATCTGGGGAGTTTTCAGGCCATGGACCCAAAATCTTTATGTTTTGTTCCCTGAGCCATTTAGTTATCACCTTTGCTTTATGGCAAGGTGCTCCATCATGCTGGAAAAGGCATTGTTGATCGCCAAACTGCTCTTGGACGGTTGGGAAAAGTTGCTCTCGGAGGACATTCTGGTACCATTCTTTATTCATGGCTGTGTTTTTAAGCAAGACTGTGAGAGAGCCGATTCCCTTGGCTGAGAAGCAACCCCACACATGAATGGTTTCAGGATGCTTTACAGTTGGCATGAGACAAGACTGGTGGTAGCGCTCACCTCGTCTTCTCCGAATAAGCTGTTTTCCAGATGTCCCAAACAATCGAAAAGGGGATTCATCAGAGAAAATGACTTTACCCCAGTCCTCAGCAGTCCACTTCCTGTACCTTTTGCAGAATATCAGTCTGTCCCTGATGTTTTTTCTGGAGAGAAGTGGCTTCTTTGCCGCCCTCCTTGAGACCAAGGTCCAGTGGTGTCATTCTTACTTCATCATGACAGATTGATCTCCAGCCCTGTCCTCATCAACACCCACACCTGTGTTAATGGAGCAATCACTGAAACGATGTTAGCTGGTCCTTTTAAGGCAGGGCTGCAATGATGTTAAAATGTGTTTTGGGGGATAAAGTTCATTTTCTAGGCAAATATTGACTTTGCAAGTAATTGCTGTTAAGCTGATCACTCTTTATAACATTCTGGAGTATATGCAAATTGCCATTATAAAACTGAAGCAGTAGACTTTGTAAAAATTAATATTTGTATCATTCTCAAAACTTTTGGCCATGACTGTATACAGACAGGCAGCTACAACATCTCAACCAGTCTGTGTTCATAAAAAAATCGAGTAGGTTATTTAAGAGACTCTCCAGTTTATTATTATAGGCACATCAGGTCCTGAGAAGATATCTAGGCACAGAGGCAGGCCAGTCAGAGACCTGTCTTCTCGATATTGCTGCAGGGGCTACCTTCATCAATCATCTTGCTGTGTCTTGCTGCTGCCTGGCTCACATAGCTAAGAGTGCCCTAGTCCAAGGGACGAGACAGGAAGGTACTGTCAGGGCCTCCAGAACACAACAGTCTTAGGGCCCATTCACACAACCGTATATTTCTGTTGACATCCGTTCAAAAAAATTGCAGATCAGATGCAGACTCATTTCAAAGGGTCTGCAAAAGAAGTGGACATCAAACCGTGTGCTGTCCACATCTGTACTTCCATTCTGTGGCCCCACAAAAAAGGTACTGTAGAACATGTCCTATTCTTAAGCAAAAACAGTCCAGCTCACCTGCAGTATAGATATGCACCTTGCACGGACAGCCTGGGCAGAGGCCTTAGATCCAAGAGAAGGGAAAAATCCAGCAACGGTGAAGTGTTATTTCAGGCGCTTTATTTGAAAATTCAGAATAGCCAAGTGCAGTGTACAGACTCCAAAAACAGTTATGCGTTTCGGACAGAGTCCTCATAACTGATGTTATGATTGAGGACTCTGTCCGAAACTTGTAACTGTTTTTGGAGTCTGTACACTGCACTTGGCTGTTCTGAATGTTCTATTCTTGTCAAGACAATCCGATCTGCAAAAAGGGGAACGCACACGGTTGGTATCCTTTTTTTGTAGACCCACAATTTGCAGACCACAAAAACAGATACGGTCATGTGAATGAGCCTTAAGGCACAGGTTAGGCAGTGGGCTACTACTACTGTATTTGGTGCCATCAGACAACATGTGCATGTAGCTGTACAATGGGCACCAAAAAATTTTTTTACTGGTGGGGGCTAGGCACCCCTGTCCAACACTACTGTTACACAATTTGTCTACATGACACTTTGCTTCTCTTTGGCATAGCAACCAGCTTCGCAGGGCTACAATGACATAGTTCTTTGAATGATAAATACAAAGAAGAAAAAGAAATTATTTTAAGGATAGTAGAAAAATATAAAATTATTACCAAGTTTTACACAAATTATTTTCCAAAAATTTCTTGGTTTGGCTAGAATTATCTTTTCATTGACATCTCTTCAGTTATAGATTGAGATATTATGTGGTCATGTCAGAAAGGCTGCCCTT
This sequence comes from Rhinella marina, assembly GCA_900303285.1. NCBI lineage: Eukaryota > Metazoa > Chordata > Amphibia > Anura > Bufonidae > Rhinella > Rhinella marina. The sequence continues at coordinate 165,434 of ONZH01030223.1, forward strand.
CTATTTTTTTTTGTATTTTTGCACAAATCATTATGTATTTACACAAGTTTATTGGTTAAAAAGCCACAAATTTTGGCACCTGTAGGTTCTGCACAATATTTCATTTACTTTATGTTGTTCTCACTTCCTTTCAGAAAAATGGGTGGGGTTTAGCAGAAGTGATCTCCTGCACCCTGATAGATTTAATGTAGTTTATACCAGAAACTGCTTTAGATTTGATTTCTGGCTCACAGTCGGCCAGAAGCTGCACAGAATTTATTAATAGGCCTCCATCTCTTAAACTATTTGGCACATCTCTATTTAGGATAGGTATATGAAACCCCAGTCTTAATAAATACTTGCCATGTCAGAAATGTCTTATACATCCCTTATTTTTCAAATCTGTCCAATAGCATGCTTTTCAATTGTTCTATAGTTACACTTTTATTTTGCAATATAAAAAATAGGAATTTACAAATAATATTCCAGTGGTCATACACAGGAGAATGCTGCTTACCAAGGTTTCCGAGATGCAAAGATTCTAAAATGTCACATTTGATTCTTACTACATCACACATCAAACAAATCTGATAAGGCAGAATTTTTTATATATCACCTTTCCACATAGTCTACAGGCTTTGCTGAGTGCCTGGGGGGAAACGTTCTTCATTTTACTGCTAGATTCCCAGCTATGCCTTTACTTGCTGCATAGACTTCACTCAGATAACTCCTCAGAGACATATTCTTCTACAATACAGGTGAGTTATCTTTGTAGTTTCCCTTTAAAATCATTTTCTTTATATGTATGATGTTGTTTTCCAAAGACGTAAATCCTTAGTGTATAATTGACATATATTTCTAGCAATAATGTTATGAATTTCCTTTCTTTTAACATGGGAAAAGTTAAACTAAAACTGTATTATATGTCTATCTATCTATCTATCTATCTATCTATCTATCTATCTATCTATCGATCTATCTATCTATCTATCTATCTATCTATCTATCTATCTATCTATCTATCTCTTTATCCAATATCTATCTATCTATTTATCTATCATATCAATTATTCATCAGTCTATGTATCATCAATCTATTTAGCTGGCTAGCTATAGCTTTCTCTCTCTATATTTAGCCATACACATACTTTGATAGTAAAACCACCTATAGAACTAGTATTATTACTCAGTAGACTTTGATGAAGCAAATACCACTAATTCCAATACATATCTTTGGTGTTTGATTCCTATGGTTACAATGCAAGTTTGAGGGTATTATGAATGTACCATGTGCAAACCTATTCCTACAGGTTATGGTAGCGCCACTTGTCAAGCTGTAATAACCTATATATTATTATGATGCTAAAATGGTAACTTGGTTTTTTTTAAATCATTTTTCTGAAATTTTATTAATTTAAATGATGTTTCTTTTGCCTAATTGTGAAGCATTTGTATAGTTATGTAACGTATAACAGTGAAATGATTTGATGCTTTGAAGAATATGTATAATGGCTTAAAACAAGCAACAAAATTTAACACTGTAGTTTCCTTGCTAAAAAAACTATGTCATAATAGTGGTGGAAAGCGTAAATTCCAGCTTTCTAAGTGTTCTCCTAATGTACATATATTAGTTAATCTCAGTACTCTGCTGAATGCCATTTCTGAGCTGAGAGCTCTAGGGCAATCAACCTCTGACACTCGAGCTAAACTACAACTGCCAGCATGCTCTACTCACTTCTATGGGAGTTCTGATAACAGTCAAGCACGTGTGCAATTGTAGTTTCACCACAGCTGGAGTGCCGGAGGTGGTTGATCATTTCAGTAGAGAATCAAAATCTGCACGGCTACCGGAGGCAGGAGCATGAAAGTAGGAACATATTGTATATTTCTGCCTTTCCAAAGAACTTGCTATCATGTTACTCTTCTAGACATGCAGAAATGATTTAAAAGTGTGCAATTAAAGTGCAGATGGTGCTGCAGCCAAGCCAACACCGAGGACACCTTAGTTACTACCAGGCAGGAGAGCCCAAAACAGGGTGCGCCCAAAGGGGAAGAAAGAGAGTGCCCGGCACTGCACAGCCTAGCAAGCGTCAGAGTAAGGACCACCACCATGACTACTACCTCCATCATCCTCTCTACCGCTACCACTCTTGTCCTCTCCCAGGCTCGCTGCACACATCAGCAGTGTACAACCGTACTGATTTAAAAGAGCTATAGGCAGGTGAACTTCAAGTGCGTTTCATTTCGCAATGAAAACTAAAACACAAATGAATAAATAAGTTTAAAAATTATTTTTATCGCATTTAAAATAGGTCTTAAAGGGGTATTCCCATCTGAAAAAATATCGCTAGGATATCCCCCCATTATCTCCTAGGTTTGGGTCCCACCTCTAGGACCCACACCTACACCGGGAACGGAGCCGGGAAGGTGGTGGCCGGAGGACCCTGGGCCCGGCCACCACCAAGCGCTCTCCCCATAGTAGTGAATGGGAGCACACCCCACTTGCGCAGTCACTGCTCCCATTCATTTCTATGGGGCCGACGGAAATAGCAGAGCCAGCACTCATACAAATGAATGGAGGGCGGTTGCGCATGCGCAGTGAGCCCTCCACCACTTTCAGGGCTCTGTTCTCAGTGTAGGTGCGGGTCCCACCTCTATCAGACAATGGGGGCTTATCCTAGTGATATTCCCCCATTGTCTGAGATGGGAAAACCCCTTTAATAACTTTTAAGTGAAAGTTTAGGTAAACTAAAAAATGTAAAATTGTAGCAGGAATGATAGATAATGTTTTCTAAGGGTAAAGCCACACAGTCAGGTTACCTGGGGCTAGCATGTCTGGGGTGAAAACTATATGATACACCTTTCAAGTGTTTTCAAAATGTTAACAGCTCTGCAGTAAGCAATGGATTTGTACATTATTTTATACGTATGTGAGTTTACTTTCTTACTAATATGTTTACAGTGGTGCTTAAAAGTTTGTAAATCTTTTTAATTTTTTATATTTCTGCATAAATTTGAACTAAAACTACACCAGATTTTAACACAACCTCTAAAAGTAGATAACGACAACCAAATCAAACAAATGAGTCAAAAATATTAGACTTGGCCATTTATTTATTGTGGAAAATGATCTAATATCCCATGTCTGTGAGTGGGAAAAGTATGTGGACCTTTTGTATTAGCAAATAACTTAAAGATGAAATTAGAGTCAGGTTTTTTCAATCAATGGGATGGCAATCAGCTGTGAGTGGGTGGCATGGTGTATTTAAAGTACAGGAATCTATCAAAGTCTGATCTTTACAACAGAGGTTTGTGGAAATGTATCATGGCAAGAACAATGGAGAGTTTTTAAAGCATCACGTACGCGTGAACACGTACGCTTAAGCTTAGAAAGTGCGTACGAAAATGACAGGCTTTACTGGAGAGGAATGGTGGAGCAGGAGGAATGCTCTGAGCCTGACCCCTGGCTTCATATGGATACTGTATCAGCAGATGACAGCAGATCATCCGGCTGAAACTGAGATGAGCGTGCCATTCATTCCACTACCTCATCCACTTTCTCCTCCACTACAATTTTGCGCCTTGGTGGGTTAGCCTGGTGGAACAACGGCCAAGTATTGCGAATACTACAAGTGGAAGCTCTGGCTACAGGTCCTTTGGCACTTCTGCCCCGTGCCACCTTCTCCTTTTTTTTTAGAGCTCGTGGTCTGGCTGGAAATGGACCTCTTTTGCTTATCCATTCCAGACATTTTTCAATTCACTCTGGGCCCTGCAGCTGGTCTTTGTCTTTGTCCCTGTATCTACCTATCTCTCCCTGTCTCTCTCTTCCTGCCTGATTAATTACTAGTCCTGAACTGGCCCTGCACTTGCCCTGCAGTATCCCTGATATGTGTAATATGGATTCCCAGAGCAACTACACCCCAATTTTCACAAAACAGGCCTCAGAGTCTCAGAACTTCACACACAGTGCTTCTGCTCGTCTCAGCAGTTGCAGCAGAAGTGATGCGTCACTGGCTTACCGAGCCTAAGCCAATCAGAGCAAGCCCTGCCCACTAGGTCAGGTGACCGCTTTCTTCCCGGGCTTTTGCACACGATAAACGAACTAACAGTAAAATTTCACTAATGAATTGAATTCGTACGCAACAGTGTATAGAGTAACTTATACGTAGCAATAGCATATAATTTATAGGACAAACTACGTAGCAAATGCGTAGAAAGCCGAAGTGAATCACCTAATATTCCGATTCGTTACGCAGCTAAAAATTTCCAATAATTTTGATACGAATCAATGAATCGGCGAATAGATTCGCTCATCTCTAGTGCTCAGTGTGAATCTGCTCTCATCTTTGAAGAGAACCTGCTAATTCTGTTCTTCTCTGGAGAATCCTAATCGAGCTGCATGGTGCTGAATAGTGAGCACAGATCCTGGTCCTCGTGGAATCAGTTTCTGACAGTTTGGTCAGGAACAGTTAGATCAGAACCCCGCTGAAGGTCAGTTTTTAGGGCTCTGGCAGGGCTCCTCTTTTTCCTCCTGGTACAGAGGAGTAGATACTGGTCCTAATACTCTGATGATGCCCTTTTTTGGAACTGTTCCAGCTTTCCTATTTAAACGCCCATGTTCTAGTATCTACTTTATGCTTTTGAGACTGTGCAGGAAGACATAGCAAACCTTCTTGCAATGGCACATATGCATGTGCAATCCTGGAGGAGCAAGAATATGTGTGCAATCTGACTGTTCTGCATGCTACCAGTAGTCACAAGGACACTAACCAAATGAAAAACTAGAGTAGAATCAGGAAGGATAAGGAGAGTAAAGTAAATTCAGTACTGAACCATTTGTCACAAGAGGTGCATTAAACCTGGATTCTCCTGTTTGAAAATTCAAACATTTTTTAATTTCCTCATTAGACCACACTTACTAATGTGAGTCCACATAGATTTTGGTGCAAGTTGCGCCAAAATGTGGATCAATTTGGTGCACTCAGTTTTAGAGAAATCATCTTTGCCAAGCTTGACAAAGGGGTGTGGCTCACCAGAAGAGTGGTTTGACTTTTCGATAAAGGGAACGTGACCTAAAATGCAACATTTTGCTTCCAAAATGCACCACAATTCTTGCATAATTGTGTCCCAAAGTAAGTCAACCAATATTTGGTATAGAGTTAGATAAAAGTGTCTACACTTTTTCACATTTTGTTATGTTACAGTTTTCCAACCTGCTAAAATAAAAAAAGTTTTTCTCTATCACTCTGCATTCAATACCCCATGATGAGAATGCGAAAACAATGAAAAGTATTCAGACCCTTTACTCATGACTTAGTTGAAGCACCTTTGGCAGTGATTACAACCTCCAGGCTTCTTGACTATGAAAGCCATTTTCAGATCTCTCCAGAGATGTTCGATTGGGTTCAAGTCATTGCTCTGGCTGGGTCACTCAAGGACATTCACTGAGTTGTCTATAAGCTACTCCTGTGTAGTCTTGGCTGTGTGTTAGGGTTGCCAACCGTTCAGAAATTTCTGGACAGTCTGTAAAAATAGGTGACTTTTTTTCTTGTGTTCCGTGAAAAAAATAGACGTGTCCATGATTTTTTTTAGGCTAGTAGTACTTGACTAGATTATTGTGATGGTAATTATCATCATTTTACAGTCTACAGTAAATGCTGGTAATGAGTTATTATCAGTATATTGAGCTATAGATATGTATAACTTATAATTTTTTATCATTAGTCATGGTTTTCCAAACTGTCCATAAAAAATATTGGGTGTCCGTGATTTTGGGATAAGTTGTCTGGAAAAATTCTGGTTGGCAACCCTACTGTGTGCTTTGGGTCATTGTCTTGTTGGAAGGTGAACCTTCAGTCCAGTCTGAGGTCTAGTGCACTCTGGATCAAGTTTTCACTAAGAATATCTTTGCTCCATTCAGCTTTCTCTCAAATCTGATTAGTCTCCCTGTCCCAGACACAGAAAAACACCCCCACAGCATGATGCTGCCACCACCATGTTTCATTGTAGGGATGGTATTGGGCAGGTGATGAGCAGTGTCTGGTTTCTTCAGACCAAATAATCTTGTTTTTCACAGTCTCAGAGTCTTTTAAATGCTTTTTGCAAACTCCAGGCAAGCTTTCATGTGTCTTTCAGTGAGGAGAGGCTTCCTCCTGGCCACTCTGTTACAAAGCCCAGCTTGGTGGAGTGCTGCAGTGATGATGACCTCTTGGAAGTTTCTCCTATTTGTGCCCAGGATCTTTGGAGCTCAGCCAGAGTGAGTGAGCCATTGGGTTCTTGGACACCTCTCTTACCAAGGCCCTTTTCACCCAATTAGTTAATGAGGTGGCTGGGGTGGGTGGAGTTCTGGTCATTCCAAAACCTCTTCCATTTAAGAATTATGGAGGCTACTGTGATCTTGTGAACTTTCAGTGCAGCAGAAATTTCTTTGTACCTTCCTCCAGGCCTGCACCTCCACACAATCCTGTCTCTGGGCTCTACAAGCAGTTATTTCCTCCTCATGTTTTTTTTTCCTCTGACAGGGGTGTATCTTTCCAAATCACATCTGATCAATTCAATTTACCACAGGTGGACTCCAATCAAGACGTAGAGAAATGGGAGGCCCCCAGAGCTAAATTACAAGTGTCATAGTAAAGAGTCTGGATACTTACCGTATTTTCCACTTTATAAGATGCATTTTTATAGTCAGTAAAAAAAACCTTCCCAAAAACTGCCTGTGTTTTATAATCCGCAGTCATGGAGATCCAGCTTGGCCAGACCCCATGGCTGCTGTCCTAATGATCTAGCAAAGCACACATTCAGTGCTTTACTGGATCAGTGAGCGGGATATGTATCTGCACACACCTCTTCCTGCCAACACTAACCTGTGTGATGAGCAGCAGGCAGGAGAGCACATGGGGAGAAAGGTTTCATAGCTGTACTGAAAGGAAATTAAAACTCCAAGCACAACTTAATGACATTTATGATGTAATCAATAGGAGGAGCTAGAGCAGGAAAACTATACAGAACTAGACTAGGGAAAATGTGAGTTTTTATTAAAGATAAGTGTGTGTACAATAGAACTGTATGTGTGTAGTAAAGCTGTATGCATGTAGCAGAGATGTATCTGTGTATACCAGAGCTGTATTTTAGAGACAGTACTGAGTGTGTATGTGTGTTTGTCACAGACAATACCTAAAAATAATCTAGCACAACAGAGCAATGACAGGAGACACATTTTTTGGATAGGTACATTTAATAAGGTGACCACATGCACCATTTCTGGTTGTAACCATGGTTAGCAGTTAACACAGTAGAGGTAACAGTAGCTGACCAAACCTATTGCTCTTCCCCCCTACACTACACCCTAAAATTACTGACCTTGACCCCTCCACTTCTGTAAAACACCAGTAAGCCACATTTTTTCTAATTTTCTGTTGTTTACATTTTATAGTCCAGTGTGTCTTATAAAGTGAAAAAATGATATGACCATGCGAAAGTTTAGTTTTTCCATTTTAACAAATTTGCAAAAATTTCTAAAATTCTATTTTCATTTTGTCATTATGGGATATTGAGTACACTTTCTTTTGTTATTTTAGCATAGGGCCACAACTTACAAAATGTAAAAAGAGAAAGGGTCTGAAAACTTTCTGAATGCATTGTAAATATGATAAATTGGGTGCATCTGGTCAGCCTGTCTAAATTTACATTGTCTACAGGATTAGTAAATCTTCTGCATCTACACAAAGCCCTTGTGAGAATTTCAGACTCACGAATGCTCTGCGATGTCTAACCCCAGACTGGGATCATGTGCCCAATGTACAGTAGGTGATCCTGGAAGTGGCAGCCGCACGGGATCCTGGTACATCTCAAATAACCCCTTTAATAACCCCCTGTAAACAATATTTAGGTGTCTCTCTAATTTAGAGAGATGAAATAGAATGCAACAGGATGAATGGAAATTGTGGGTAATGGACTGCACATGGTGTTGGATATATTGATGACTATGGATGAGATGTTTTATAAAAATGGGTCATATAGCTCTTGAATCAGGCAATTTTTATACTTAATTAAAAATAACTCAGTTTTACAATAACTTATTTTGTAATATACATATTTTATGTATTGTACTATGGTTTTGTAACATAAAATAGACTACATTATCATTATATGCTAACATTCATTTGCAAATTTTATACTATTTTTGGTACAGATAATGATTGTCCTGGAATTAATTATTTGCGTAGTGGGTAAGTACTGGTTATGCTTATTTACTGCTTCACTGTTTGCTTGTTTAAAGGTCATGGAAACATTTAATTTACTTGCTATTTCTTGTCTTCATAATATATTTAATATATTTTCTTTGTTCATTACCTGGTCTTATATAAAAAAAAAAATATTTTATATTTTTAGCTTTTGTTTTCTTTTTTTCCTGTTAAAGGTGTTTTTTGGGAGTGCAATATAGATAGTCTATCCTCAGGATAGGCCATCAATATCTGATCAGTGGGGGTCAGACACACTGCACCTTCACCGATCAGCTGTCTGAAGAGGCTGTAGTGGTCTGTTGAGCACCGCAGCCTCTTCGTAGGTCAGTGGCATCACATTCTTTGGTCACATGGCCTATATAAAACTTAGTCCCATTCAAGTGAATAGGGCAGGGCTGCGATACCAAGCATACCCGCTTTATATGGTTCTTTGCTTGGTATGCTGTGAGGAGGCTGTATGCTGTGTCGTTTTCAAACAGCTGATCGGTGGAGGTCCTAGGAGTCGGACTCCCACAAATCTGATATTGATGACCTATCTTGAGGATATCAATATTGTACTCCCGGAAAACCCCTTTAAGAGTATATTTGCATACTATAGTCTTTTTAGCTGGGTTCACACCAGTGTTCCTATTTCAATTGTTCTGCTTATAGGAGCAGAACAATGACAACATTTGCACAAGATGTCGCATATCATTAAAACTAACAGTGCTGGGCAGGCTCCCGTTGACTATAATAGAGTCCACTTCGCTTCCATTAGGGTGTCCAGTATTTTACAGGAAAAAATAGAGCAGCATGATGAAACCTGCAATGGAGGACCACAATATAAACCATATCTACAGCATGGCTGTATTTTGTTTTTGTGGTCTTTTGTTGTTTTTTGTGTGTATCAGCTGTGTGAATAAAATAATATAGGATACTGGATAGCTTAGATGTTAATACAATTTACAAGGTAAAACCTATCTTTGGGTCACTAATAACAGCCCAAAATGAAACCGTAGATATTTTTAGCAATATATTGTATGTACCTCCACAATGCGATAATTAGAACAAGTTCTGCCAAGCAGAGTCTGAAATGTTATGTCAAGTCTCTAGGGCTTCAATTTAGATGTTCTCTTCAAGACTCAGCATGTTTTACAGACTAATCCCTGGAGGAAAGGTGACAAAAGAAGCTGAAAGTATTTGACTCCAGGTGTAAAATGGCCCCTAGCTTTTTACTGCATTGTATCTAGCATGTCAGTTCAATAACTCTCATGTTTCACAAAGTAGAACATTAATACTAACACAGGCCTCGTCACATTTTTGTACATTTGTAACAATCAAGTATTGTATGTAGAGATGCATTTCATTCATGCTTTCTGTATGGAGCCATTTAGAACTAGCAATGTCCCCATTGTAACAAGTTCACATTTCAGACAGTGCAGTGAACATGAAAGGGGTGGGCATGTATATATGTATTAATATGGAGAGTAACAAAATTCATTGTCATTAACAATAGTACATAGACTGCCACATTTAATATATAACTCATATTTGTACATAATACAGCTGTAAAAGAGATAAAGGTGATACATTAGCAATGGAAATCTTTCAGGCTGGATTATTTACAGAGCATGCTCTGTCTCTATGTAGTGGTATACCTTCATTTACACTTGAATATGAAATTCTGGTACCCAGTCATTTCAGTGTTGGATTTTTACAAGAACAAGTTAACAAATCTTGGTGTGGGGAAGGATAAACAGGGGAAATATGAAATTCATAGCTTTCTCCTGTATTACTGCATATTTGATTATATCAGATCGGCAGGGGTCCGACTCCCAGCAACCCTACTAATCAGCTGATTGAAGAGAAGTCAGCGCTCATACGAGCACTGCCTTCTTTGCTTTGATTACCTGCTCGCCACAGAAATTATAGAGGTGAGTAGGTGTAAATACAAGTTTGGTGTCGCTATTCACCCCTATGGGACAGTTCTTTTCAAGTGCATACTACAGAGATGTCCCATAGAAGTGAATTAGGACACCATACTTGTAATTACACCTGCTCACCACTGCAATTGCTGCGGTGAGCAGATAAACAGAGCAGAGAAATCAGCTCTCATATAAGCGCTGCCATCTCTTCAAAGAACTGTTTAGTGGCGTGCCGGGAGTCGGATCCCCACCATATGATATTAATGACCTATCCTTTGGTCATCAATAGTAGAAAGAGGGCAACCCCTTTAAGTACCAAACAAGGCCAAGTACTAAAGGGGTTGTCTCACTTCAGCATTTAGCAAATAGCATTTATCATGTAGAGAAAGTTAATACAAGGCATTTACTAATGTATTGTTATTATACATATTGCTTCCTTTGCTGGCTTGATTCATTTTTCCACGGTATACACTGCTTGTATCCAGTTCTTACAGCCATCCTGTAATCCAGCAGTGGTGGCCGTGCTTGCACACTGTAGGAAAAAGTGCCAACCTCTCTGGTGGCCAGGAGTGTGAGAGGCTGCTTAGGCACACATGCGCAACAGCTCCTATCCTTGCCACCTCGTATCTGTGCTGCAGCGATTGCCATATCCCCTGGAAACAAGCAGTGTATAACGCAATAGAAAAATGAATTAATCCAGCAAAGGAAGCAATATGGACAATCACAATACATCAGTAAGTGCCTTGTAATAACTTTCTCTACATGGTTAATGCCATTGGCTGAAGTGACTGAAGTGGCTGAAGTGAACAACCCCTTTAATGGGTTAAGGAACAAAACAGAACAGACACTTCTGAACAGTTATCTGGTAAGACCGAGCAGGAGACTCCACAATTATGGTCCAAGCTGGTAGCAGACAACAATGGAACCAACTTACCAATTGTAATGGTTTTTTTTTAATTATTTTATTATTATGTATCTCACTGTTGTGTTAACCATATCTCTGAGTGCTCCCTTTAGGAACACAAAATGCAGAAAGGCTGTAGGAGTCACAGTGAGCAGAAATACATAGGCAGTGTGAATATTTCTAATGGTTATTTTATTATTTTATTCTGACCCAAAGTAATACATGCATGCATCAGGTCTATTTCTTTTTCTCTTTCCTCAATGAGAGCTTCTAAGTCTTGTCAGCGGGCAGGGAAACTGTGAAGATGGCTCTTGTTATCCAACCATTGGGGATCTTCTAGTGGGACGCAGTAAGCAGCTGTCAGCATCTTCAACATGTGGGCTGGAGGAGCCCCAGAGATACTGCATCATCAGCTACTTAGAGGTACAGTGCGATAAAAAGATCATTGTAGTGCTAAGGAATATCCTGGCTGTTTCAGTGGTTGTCTGATATCTGCCATTCTGCCTCCATCATGTATTTGCACATCTCGTTTTGATTATAGTTTTTTCTTGACATATTGTTCATTCACTTATAACCCCCCTTCCCCCCTATATTACTGGGCACCAACTGTATCTATTTGTGATTGCTAATGACATGTCTTTTACATAGCTAATATATTATAAATAGAAGTTTATAATTATTATCTTTCAACATAACAACATGGGGGGAATGTGTGTCTCTTTCCTATACATACTGCAATTCCACAGTCTAGCCTGAGTGAGATCTTATAACATTGTCTTTATTCTATTCCAGCCCTTTCTTCTAATTTTTCTAGTCATTATTTTTGTCTCTTTTACTTTTCTAGCTCATGTTGTTTCCCCTTTAGCATATATCACTCAACCTTCTTGCTTTTTTTTCAATTTCTGCTTGCTGCAGTATACATTACTGCCATAGTAACAGGTTTGACTACTTGACATAACCATAAAACTTTACCATGTTGTGTAGACCTGACCTTCTTAATATGTGGATGGTTCATCCATTGACTAATCAGGTTATATCTAGAAAACTAATATTGTATGTCATGTTTCTCCATGAAATCCATATGGATATAAATAGTGGAACCGTCTTCTGCTTTTTAAACTTGACCTAGATTACAATAACAATAAAAAAACACATTTTAAATGCATATGTCTCTTTTTTTATCATAGGATGATCAGAAATGTTTCATCTGTGACTCTAGGTATCCATATAATCAGTATTATTATGCCAATAGTCACCAGATTGAGAATGTCATATCAACATTTGATCCAGATTGGAAAAAGAAGTGGTGGCAGTCGGAAAATGGTGAGACAGGAATTGGGGTGACATGTATAACTCTTTGAAAAAGTGACTAAATATTATAAAATAATAAAGTAAATGATCATAATAAGATGTAAACAATGTTCAGATGATTAAAAACTATTACATCAAAGCTATTTAAATGGGTCATCTGTCAGCAGATTTGTACCTATGACATCAGCTGACCTGTTACATGTGCGCTTGACAGCTGAAGATATCTGTGTTGGTCCCATGTTCATATGTGCCTGCATTGCTGAGAAAAATGATCTTTTAATATATGCAAATGAGGCTCTAGGAGCAATGGAGGTGTTATAGTTACTCCTAAAGGCTCTGCTCTCTCTGCTATGCCCTCTCCACTTTGATTGATAGGGCCAGGTTTGATGATGTGTACACTGCCTGGTCCCGTCAATCAAAGTGCAGAGGTTGCAGCAGTTGCAGAGAGAGCAGAGCCTCTAGGTGTAAGGGCAATGCCCCATTTGCTCCTAGAAGCTCATTTGCATATATTAAAAGATCATTTTTCTCAGGAATACGGGCACATATGAACATGGGACCAACACAGATGCCTTCAGCTGCCAAGAGCACATGTAACAGGTCAGCCAGTTTCACAGATACATCCTGCTGACAGAATGTCCTGTAATTCTAACTTAGAAAAAGCTCTAAAAATAATTTCCTAATTAGGACTCAAAGTTCATAATTTATGACAAGCCAACACTTAAAAAGATTATCCCATGAGTAATGTAACAAATGAGACATCATATATCAATCATATGTCAATCAGACATCATATAGGACATGTCAATCTCCTTCTAACAAAGCTGGAGCCAGCCCTGTACCTCACATGGATCTGGAGTAGGTGGCGCTGTTCAGATAAATTTTATTGAATCAGTTGCTATACTAAATTTTAATTATATGTAATTATATAAGTATTCCGATCCAGGTCCTGGTTTGAAAGATGTAGAATATTTTTTATAGACAACTCCTTTAATGATAAGATCCTTTTGTGTGTTATTTGCATTAGTTGATGTATTTTAGGTCTAGTATACTGCATGAATACTGGCAACATAGTAAATACTGTACTTGTCTAGTGTGTGAATGCAACTATACTGCTAAATGCTGAAAACATGACAGAATAAATTGGGATGACAAAGCAAAGCATTGTAATTAGTGATGATCGAGCACCTCGGTGGTGCTTGAGTGCTCGGCCGAGCACCCCGAGTATAATGGAAGTCTATGGGAGAAGACCAGTGCCCCCTGCTCTGCAGAGGGGAGGGTGTCTGGTTGATAGGGAAATGTGAGAAAATGGTGGAAACACCACTGAAATGGTTAGGGAACAGTATGGGGAGGATGTCTGGATGCATTTTGGACACCGAAGTCGCTGCTATTAACGATGAGGTCCGAGTATTATGCCACATTTACGGAATTACAAAAATACCCCCCCAAAACCCAAGATAACATCGATTTTAGAGGAAATATTGTTAGGAAACATATATTTACTTGTACGTTAAGCGCACTCCGATACAACTGGTATATCACATAAAGGAGGGCCTCATTCACATTGTGGTATAGTTGTGGGACTCCTACACTCATAAAGCCTATGCACAAAGTGAAAGGGCTACCAAAAATTACAAGGAACAGGCAATCCAATACCCCATTTATTACACATAAAGGAGTGCTTCAGACACAACCTTGAAAAATTCGGATTGATGGCCTGCTGCTGACACTCAAAAAAAATAGGGGTGACGTGCTGCTGCTGAGCTGATCGTGTAAAACATTATGGATGACATGCAGCAGAGCTGACCGTATAAAAAATTATGGGTGACATGCAGCAGAGCTGACCGTGTAAAAAATTATGGGTGACATGAAGCAGAGCTGACCGTGTAAAACACTATGGGTGACATACAGCAGAGCTGACCGTGTAAAAAATTATGAGTGACATGCCGCTTAGGCTGACCGTCCAAAACATTATGGTTGAGGGC
>ONZH01030224.1:0-54149 GCA_900303285.1 Rhinella marina
AGTGTTGTCACACAGTTAAAATGACTATGGGAAAGCGATCTATCATCTATGTTGTTTGAGTCAGGAAATTTTCCATAGTGCTTAGCTTCTTACTATGCCTGAACTACCAGTATACTATACTGCACAATATATTAAACTTCCTTCACCAGAGGCATTTTGTGCAGCTGGGGTGGTCAGTGAACCGCAGACAAATATGAGCAGAAATGCGGCTAACCTTAGTGGCTATTTTCACCTTCATAACCAATTAACTTTACTGCTCCAATGCTTCTAAACTGTAATATGAAACAACTTCATAATAGGTCTTGATTAGAGATGAGAGAGCACTAAAATGCTCGGGTGCTCGTTTTTCGAGACAAACTTTTCCCGATGCTCGGGTGCTCGTTTCAAGTAACGAACCCCATTGAAGTCAATGGGAGACTCAAGCATTTTTGCAGGGGACCAAGGCTCTGCCTAGGGAAGGCTGGGTGAAAACCTGGAAACATCAGAAAATGATGGAAACACCACGGAAATGGACAGGAAAAAGCAGGGGCAGCATGCATGGATGCCTCTGAGGCTGCCTAATCCCACCATTACCCCAAATTCTCAGGCAACAGCCTGGTGGTTACCCTCATGGCAATTGAAAGAAAAGGTGAGGCACATACCCATCACATGTTAGGGAAGTACCCAACTAGGTGAAAAGAAAAATTGTTTAGAGAGAGGGCCTGTAGGTGGACCTCCGGAAAAATAGTTTGGAGAGAGGGCCTGTAGGTGGACCTCCGGAAAAAATGTTTCGAGAGAGGGCCTGTAGGTGGACCTCCGGAAAAATTGTTTGGAGAGAGGGCCTGTAGGTGGACCTCTGGAAAAATTGTTTACACAGAGGGCCTGTAGGTGGACCTCCGGAAAAATTGTGGTAAAAGAGTGCCAGTTGGACCTCTAAAAAGTGGCGTTTTTTGGGTCAGCGTTAGGCAAAGACGACAAAGAGGAGGAGGAGGAGGAGGAGTAGAGAAGAGGAATCGGATACATAAGTAATGTTAATCTTTAGCTGCTTTCCCCCGGAGGAGATTTTAATTCCGGTGAAATCCAGGCTTTGTTCATTTTAATAAGCGTCAGCCTGTCAGCGCTGTCAGTTGACAGGCGTGTACGCTTATCGGTGATGACGCCACCAACTGCACTGAATACACGCTCTGACAACACGCTAGCGGCAGGGCAGGCCAGCACCTCCAAGGCGTACAGCGCCAGTTCAGGCCACGTGTCCAGCTTTGAAACCCAGTAGTTGTATGGAGCAGAGTGATCGGTCCGGACGTTGGTATGGTCAGCTAGGTACTCCCTCACCATCTTTCTGTAATGCTCACCCCTACTCTGCCTAGACTGGGGATAGGTGACAGTGTCTTGCTGGGGTGACATAAAACTGGCAAAGGCCTTGGAAAGCGTTCCCTTGCCAGTGCTTGACAAGCTGCCTGCTCGCCTCCTCTCCCCCGCTACTTGGCCCACAGAACCATGCCCTCTGCCGCTAGCGGCGTCAGATGGGAAGGATTGTTTCAGCTTGTGCACCAGGGCCTGTTGATATTGATTCACTCTCATACTCCTTTCCTCTACAGGGATGAGAGTGGAAAGGTTCTGCTTGTACCATGGGTCCAGGAGAGTGAACACCCAGTAATTGGTGTTTGAAAAAATACTTCTAACGTGAGGGTCACGGGATAGGCAGCCTAACATGAAGTCTGCCATGTGCGCCAGAGTCCCAACACGCAAGAATTCCCTCTCCTCACTGACCTGACTCTCCATTTCCTCCTCCTCCTCCTCCAAGTCCTCCTCTTCAGCCCATACACGCTCAAGAATTAAGAAGGACTGAGCAATGGTACCCTCTTCTGTCTCGCCGGCATTCACCTCCTCCTCATCCTCATCCCCCTCCTCCGATATGCGCTGAGAAACAGACTGGAGGGTGCTCTGGCTGTCAAGTGACGTATCTTCCTCCACCGTCTCTTGTGACAAGAGCAAAGCATCCGACTTGATGCTGAGCAGTGAGTTTTTCAACAGGCAAAGCAGCGGGATGGTGAGGCTGATAATGGCGGCATCGCCGCTGACCATCTGTGTTGACTCCTCAAAGTTGCTCAACACCTGGCAGATATCAGACATCCACGTCCACTCCTCATTGTAGACTTGAGGAATCTGACTGACCTGACTACCAGTTCTGGTGGAAGTTGACATCTGGCAGTCTACAATCGCTCTGCGCTGCTGGTAAACTCTGGATAACATGTTTAATGTCGAATTCCATCTCATGGGCACATCGCACAACAGTCGGTGAGCGGGCAGTTGTAGGCGGCGCTGCGCTGCCCTGAGAGTGGCAGCATCTGTGGTCGACTTGCGGAAATGCGCACAGATGCGGCGCACCTTGGTGAGCAAATCAGACAGATTGGGGTATGTCTTGAGGAACCGCTGAACTATTAGATTGAACACGTGGGCCAGGCATGGCACATGTGTCAGTCTGCCGAGTTGCAGAGCCGCCACCAGGTTACGCCCGTTGTCACACACAACCATGCCTGGCTTGAGGTTCAGCGGTGCCAGCCACAGATCGGTCTGCGCCGTGATGCCCTGTAACAGCTCTTGGGCGGTGTGCCTTTTGTCACCTAAGCTCAGCAGTTTGAGCACCGCCTGCTGGCGCTTACCCACGGCACTGCTGCTGCACCTAGAGCTACCGACTGAAGGCGCCGTGCCCATGGATGGTAATTCGGAGGAGGAGGGGTCAGAGGAGGAGGCATAGTACATCTGAGAGACCGTGACCGAGGTAGGCCCCGCAATCCTCGGTGTGGGCAGTACATGAGCGGCCCCAGGGTCAGACTCGGTCCCAGCCTAAACCAAGTTAACCCAATGTGCCGTCAGTGAGATATAGTGTCTCTGCCCGGCAGCACTTGTCCACGTGTCCGTGGTTAGGTGGACCTTCTCAGAAACAGCGTTGGACAGGGCACAGATGATGTTCTCTGACACGTGCTGGTGTAGGGCTGGGACGGCACATCAGGAAAAATAGTGAGGGCTGGGAACCGAATACCGAGGGGCAGCCACCCCCATGAGATTGCGAAAGGCCTCGGTCTCTACCAGCCTATAGGTCAACATCTCCAGGCTCAGCAATTTGGAGATGTGGACGTTGAGGGCTTGGGCATGTGGGTGGGTGGAACTGTATTTCCTCTTGCTCTCCAGCGTCTGCTGTAAAGACAGCTGAACGCTGCGCTGGGACTCATTGGTGGACACAGTGGAGGATTGTGGAGGCGAAGGTGTGGTTTTCCGGCGGGAGGAGCTTGTGCCGGGGTCCTGGGCAGGGGGTTGACTAGCAGAGGCAGCGAGTGACACAGGGGAAGGAGCAGTGGTGTGACCCGCAGGAGGTGGTGAACGGCCTTGGTTCCATTGAGTGGGGTGTTTAGCACTCATATGCCTGCGCATGCTGGTGGTGGTTAGGCTAGTAGTGGTGGCACCCCTGCTGATCCTGGTGTAGCACAGGTTGCACACCACAGTCCGTCGGTCATCCTCACTTTCTTTAAAGAACCTCCAGACTTGCAAACATCTAGGCCTCGCCACGGGAGCTTCACTACGTAAAACAGTTGCTGCTGATGCACCATCTCTGGCCCTGCTTCTCCCTCTGGCCACACCACTGCCTCTTCCAACCTGTTCTGGTGCAGCACTCGCCTCCGCCTCGGAAGCACTGTCTTCATTTGGCTTATCAACCCAGCTTGGGTCAGTCACCTCGTCATCCTCCGATTCCTCAGTCTGCTCCCCCCTCGGACTTCCTGCCCTGACAACAACTTCACCACTGTCTGACAACCGTGTCTCCTCATCGTCCGACACCTCTTTACAAACTTCTATCACTAACTCAACATTGTCATCGTCATCATCATCACCCACAGACTGCGACAGTTGGAAAACTTGAGCATCGGGAACGAGGTCAGGAGCAACCTGAGAAGTGGTTTGTGACTCTGGGAAGGGTCCAGAAAACAGTTCCTGAGAGTATGCCGGATCGCATTCCAAATTTTCCTGGGAGGGGGCAGACTGGGGGGAAGGAGGTTGAGGTGGAGGAGCCAGAGGAGTGCTCCCTTGGGTAAAGTGGGTGGACTGCGTGGAAGACTGGCTGGTGGACAAATTACTTGAAGCATTGTCCGCAATCCACGACATCAGCTGTTCGCACTGTTGTGGTTTCAACAGTCCTCTACCATGTGTCCCTGTAA
Organism: Rhinella marina; assembly: GCA_900303285.1. NCBI lineage: Eukaryota > Metazoa > Chordata > Amphibia > Anura > Bufonidae > Rhinella > Rhinella marina. The sequence continues at coordinate 4,191 of ONZH01030224.1, forward strand.
GTTGAGACATGAAGCTAGGGAGTGTAGCTCTGCGGCGTTCCCCTGCTCACTCATCAGCAGGTACTGTCTCACCCTGCCCAGGACCACGGCCTCTGCCCCCTGCAGTAATTGAATGCCCACGCTCACGCCCTCGTCCCCGACCCTTAGCCCTGGGGTTCAAGATTTTCTGTATATAAGTGTATTATATAAAAAAAAATAAATAAATGGGCCTGCTGTACTGAAACCCACAAACTTGTTCAGTCTGGTTTAACCCCTGTTTTCACCTTCCTGCCCAGGCCATTTTTTGCAAATCTGACATGTGTCACTTTATGTGGTAATAACTTTGGAACGCTTTTACTTATCCAGGCCATTCTGAGATTGTTTTCTCGTGACATATTGTACTTCATGACAGTCATAAATTTGAGTCAATATATTTCACCCTTATTTATGAAAAAATACCAAATTTACCAAAAATTTGGAAAAATTTGCAAATTTCCAAATTTCAATTTCTCTACTTTCAAAATACACAGTAATACCTCCAAAAATAGTTATTATTTTACATTCCCCATATGTCTACTTTATGTTGGCATCATTTTGTAAATGTCATTTTACTTTTTTAGAACGTTATAAGGCTTCAAAGATTTGAACAAATCTTAAATTTTTTATAAGATTTCCAAAACCCATTTTTTTTAATGACCAGTTCAGATATAAGGTTACTTTGTGGGGCTTATATAGTGGAAACTCCCCATAAATCATCCCATTTTAGAAACTACACCCCTCAAGCTATTCAAAACTGATTTTACTAACTTTGTTAACCCTTTATGTGTTCCATGAGAACTGACGGAATATTGGAATGAAATTTCAAAATTCCATTTTTTTTAGCAGATTTTAAGATTTAATCCAATTTCCATGAAACACATCAAGGGTTAACAACAAAAAAAACCACAAACTCTATTACCCCAATTCTGTAGTTTACAGAAACACCCCATATGTGCTCGTAGCCCAATGTACTGGTGCACAGCAGGCTTCACAGTGGAAGGAGCACCATATGGCTTTTGGAGAGCAAAATTAGCTGGAATAATAATTGGGAGCTATGTCGCACATGAAGACCCCCTGAGCTGGCCCTACAGTGGAAACCCCCCAAAAGTGACCCCATTTTGGAAAGAGCACCCCTTAAGGAATCTTTCAAGGGGTGTGGTGAGCCCTTTGAGCTCAATGGGTTTTCCCAGAATTAGGATTCACGCGGAAGTGAAAATGAAAAATTGCAATTTTTTGACAAAAAAGTTGCTATACACCCACATTTTTCACATTCACAAAGGGTAACGGGACAAAATGCACCCCACATTTTGATCACCATTTCCCCCCGAACAGGGCAACACCCCATATGTGCTCGTAGCCCAATGTACTGGCGCACAGCAGGCTTCACAGTGGAAGGAGCACCATATGGCTTTTGGAGAGCAAAATTAGCTGGAATAATAATTGGGAGCTATGTCGCACATGAAGACCCCCTGAGCTGGCCCTACAGTGGAAACCCCCGAAAAGTGACCCCATTTTGGAAAGAGCACCCCCGTACGAACATTTTAAGTGGTAGAAAGGGTACTTTTTAGCAAACTGGAGTCTCACAGAAGGCAGAAATGCAAGTAACAGCATTTCAAAGCACAGATTTGTGAAAATGAAAAATTACAAGCAGACCCCAATTTTTCACATTCACAAGGGGTTAAAGGAGAAAATGCACCCCAATACATGTTCCCCATTTTTCCCCCATTAAAACAACACCCCATTTGTGCTGGTAACCCGCTGTATGGGCGCACAGCAGGCCCCTAGAGGCAAACAGCAAAATATGTATTTTGCAGATCAGAATTAACAGACATAGTTTTTTTAGGGCCATGTCTCATTTAAAAATTTCCTGAGGTCCCCAGAAATTAAAAACCCCAAGAAATGACCCCATTTTGGAAAGAGCACCCCCGTACGAACATTTTAAGTGGTAGAAAGGGTACTTTTTAGCAAGCTGGAGTCTCACAGAAGGCAGAAATGCAAGTAACAGCATTTCAAAGCACAGATTTGTGAAAATGAAAAATTACAAGCAGACCCCAATTTTTCACATTCACAAGGGGTTAAAGGAGAAAATACACCCATTGCATGTTCCCCAATTTTCCCCCCTTAAAACAACACCCCATTTGTGCTGGTAGCCCACTGTATTGGCACACAGCAGGCCACCAGAGGCAAACTGCAAAATGTGGTTTTTGCAGGCTGAATTTAACAGACATGGTTTTTTTAGGGCCATGTCTCATTTAAAAATTTCCTGAGGTCCCCAACAACCAAAAACCCCAAGAAGTGACCCCATTTTGGAAACAGCACCCCTGTACGGACATTTTAAGTGGTAGAAAGGGTACTTTTTCACAAACTGGGGTCTAATAGAAAAGAATATGTAGGGATGGTGAAAAGTGGATATGCAAGATACAGAGACTAAATGTGAGGTGTAAAGTGAAAAAATTTTAGGGTGCATCAGGGATGAAACTAATCCATGGATTGGTGGTAGATTCTGAAACAATCCTTGATGCACAGACCAGGTTTCTCTGGGCAGGTTTCGCAGTGGTGTATAGTGTCCTTCCTAATCCCCCTTTTAGAACACACCCTGCATCGCTTTTGGGTTCTTCCCTTTCTCGCTGTCTGGGGAACTTCACCAGGGAAATGTTGTCCTGGTACAACTCGGGCACCGTAACCTGAAGAAGTACTGGGGGCCTCTTCTGCTTGGTTGGGAAAAATTAGGGCCTTGATCACTACTTCTTGAAAGTGAAGGAAAGTTCCCGTGTGCCCTGCAGATTTATAGAGCACGTACGCATTGTACATTGCCGTCTGTACAAGGTGTACGGCTAGTTTTTTGTACCACACTTTGGTTTTTCGTGTGGCATTGTAGGGCTTCAGAACTTGATCTGAAAGATCAACTCCTCCCATGTGCTTGTTATAGGCCAGGATGCAGTCCGGTTTGAGAACAGTGGTACTGGTACCACGTACTGCGGCAGGGGAGCTGGTGTTGGGGTGAATGCTGGTCAGTACAAGGACGTCCCTCTTGTCCTTGTACTTAACCACCATCATGTTTTCGTGGAGAAGAGCCCTACTTTCTCCCTTCCTAAGCGGTTGCCCTACCAGTGATCTAGGGAGCCCTCTCTGATTTTTGCGTACTGTGCCGCAAGCCACAGTACGCCTGGCACTTAGGGACATGAACAGGGGCAAGCTGGTATAATAGTTATCTACGTAGAGGTGATAACCTGATAACTGAGCTTTGGGGCTCATAAGCGTCAGGGGGTGGGGTCCATGTGGGGTCACTCTGGGGGGCTGCCTCAGCGGTCGTTCTGGGGCGCCTCCTAGAGGGTCCCTCATCAGCGGATGATGATGATGATGAGGGGGGGTGGAGGAGTAGAGGAAAGTGGCGTCCTCTTCTCCTTCAGTGGCCGACTCGGTATCAGAGGCAAGGATGGCGTATGCCTCTTCTGCCGAGTAAGTGCGTTGGGATGAATGGGCCATTTCTATTTTTTTGGGGTGTGTTGGGTGAAACGTGTAAACCTTTAATTAGTGTGAGGGGTGTGTGTAGTGGTTTTACACGTGAAAATGTTTTTTACAGTATTGACTTTGAATTAAAAAAAAAAGGGGGGGAGGGGAATAAAAAAAAAAGTTCTTGGGAGTAATAAAAGTCTTGAAATAAAAAAAAAGAAAAAGAAAAAAAAAAAGAAAGTTTTTGCTGCAGGAAAAGAAAAAAAAAAAAGAGCAGACGCGATCAGTAATGGACTACTGATCGGTGCTCAGTTCTTGCAAAATGCACGTACGCAGAACACGTGCAAAAACCAAAACTGCCACTAACTGAAATTTATCTAACTACCACTAACTGTGTTTTTTTTTTTTTTCACAGAAGTAAAAAAAAAAAAAAAAAAAAAATATGCAGATGCTGCTTTCACAGCACGCACGCACACAGACGGTGTGTGAGTGCAGAAACTGCAGTGAATAAATTCACTGCAGTCCTCTGTAAACAGCACATACGCAGTTACTATGCGTACGTGCAAAAACCTACACTGACACTAACTGAAATTTATCTAACTAGCACTAACTGTGATTTTTTTTTCACTCAAGTAAAAAAAAAAATGCAGATGCTGCTTTCACAGCACGCACGCACACAGACGGTGTGTGAGTGCAGAAACTGCAGTCAATAGATTCACTGCAGTCCTCTGCAAACAGCACGTACGCAGATACTATGCGTACGTGCAAAAACCTACACTGACACTAACTGAAATTTATATATATATATATATATATATATATATATATATATATATATATATATGGATTTTTATATATATACACTCACCGGCCACTTTATTAGGTACACCATGCTAGTAACGGGTTGGACCCCCTTTTGCCTTCAGAACTGCCTCAATTCTTCGTGGCATAGATTCAACAAGGTGCTGGAAGCATTCCTCAGAGATTTTGGTCCATATTGACATGATGGCATCACACAGTTGCCGCAGATTTGTCGGCTGCACATCCATGATGCGAATATCCCGTTCCACCACATCCCAAAGATGCTCTATTGGATTGAGATCTGGTGACTGTGGAGGCCATTTGAGTACAGTGAACTCATTGTCATGTTCAAGAAACCAGTCTGAGATGATTCCAGCTTTATGACATGGCGCATTATCCTGCTGAAAGTAGCCATCAGATGTTGGGTACATTGTGGTCATAAAGGGATGGACATGGTCAGCAACAATACTCAGGTAGGCTGTGGCGTTGCAACGATGCTCAATTGGTACCAAGGGGCCCAAAGAGTGCCAAGAAAATATTCCCCACACCATGACACCACCACCACCAGCTTGAACCGTTGATACAAGGCAGGATGGATCCATGCTTTCATGTTGTTGACGCCAAATTCTGACCCTACCATCCGAATGTCGCAGCAGAAATCGAGACTCATCAGACCAGGCAACGTTTTTCCAATCTTCTACTGTCCAATTTCGATGAGCTTGTGCAAATTGTAGCCTCAGTTTCCTGTTCTTAGCTGAAAGGAGTGGCACCCGGTGTGGTCTTCTGCTGCTGTAGCCCATCTGCCTCAAAGTTCGACGTACTGTGCGTTCAGAGATGCTCTTCTGTCTACCTTGGTTGTAACGGGTGGCAATTTGAGTCACTGTTGCCTTTCTATCAGCTCGAACCAGTCTGCCCATTCTCCTCTGACCTCTGGCATCAACAAGGCATTTCCGCCCACAGAACTGCCGCTCACTGGATGTTTTTTCTTTTTCGGACCATTCTCTGTAAACCCTAGAGATGGTTGTGCGTGAAAATCCCAGTAGATCAGCAGTTTCTGAAATACTCAGACCAGCCCTTCTGGCACCAACAACCATGCCACGTTCAAAGGCACTCAAATCACCTTTCTTCCCCATACTGATGCTCGGTTTGAACTGCAGGAGATTGTCTTGACCATGTCTACATGCCTAAATGCACTGAGTTGCCGCCATGTGATTGGCTGATTAGAAATTAAGTGTTAACGAGCAGTTGGACAGGTGTACCTAATAAAGTGGCCGGTGAGTGTATATATATGATATATAACTAACTGACACTAGCTAAAGTTTCAAAAAATGTGCTTACGCAGCACGCACGCACACAAAACGTGTGTGCGTGCAAATACTGTAGATAAAAAATTCACTACAGTATAAAAAAACTGAACACTAGCTAAAAATTTAACTTATATCTCTATATATAGAGATATGGAGCTCTATATATATTTATATAAAACCCTAACTATACTTTCTTCTTTTTTCACCAAAAAAATAAAAAAAAGCACAAAAAATGACCCCCAGGTGCTGATCAGGCAGGTATGCACTGAAAAGCACTGGGCGGTCACAGCTCGCACGCAGAAAAAGCGGTGCGGAGCTGAAAAATTGTTAAAAAGTAAAAAAAAAATACAAAAAACACACGGACCAAGCGGCGTCCGTAAAAAAAGGACGGGAGTGGGTAGGGGAAGGGAGGGGGGGGACGGGGGGACAGGAGGGGACAGGGACAGAGGGTGGGTTAGGGATCTGTAACTTCTTCTTCTTTTCTTCTGTTCTTCTTCTGTTCTACTTCTTTTCTTCTTCTTTTCTTCTTCTTTTCTTCTTCTTTCAGCAGAAAAAGGGGCAGATAGCAGTGGTGGTGGTGCACCACAAGTCCCAGCAAGCCAACAGCACACAGAAAGGCACAGAACCTTCCAGCACGCAGTATCCAGCCAGAATGACTGCGTGCAGGAAGGATCTGCCTCTTCCTGTGCAACTGTAGCGCTACCATTGGCTGGAGCGTTGCTCCAGCCAATGGCAGCGCTGGCAGGGGACCCAAAACATCGGAGTCCCCTGCCTGACCCCTGGGTGGACAGGTGCTGACTAATTCAGCACCCGTCACCTTCAGATGACCGGCCCCTTCTTCCTCTGCAGCTCCGGTGGCTTCCGGGAGCTGCGAGAGGCCGGTCTATGGAATCCGGCCAATCGCAGCCACCGGAGCTGCAGGGGGACCGACACACCCCCTTCTACCCTTACCCAGCATGGCTGCCTGCCGGGCAGTGCAGCCATGATACCCCGGGTCCCCGGCGATTTTTCCCGGGGACCGGGTGTATGCCGCGCCGTACATGTACGGCGCTGGGCGGTAAGTCACGTCCCGCTGCGCCGTACATGTACGGCGCTGGGCGGGAAGGGGTTAATTAAGTGACGTACAGAAAGTGTCACCTGGACAGAAAATACGGATAGTAGTGAGTGTACTGAACTGTGACACACAGAATGGTTCCACGCAGCTGTGTGAAATGGATTTGTATCACTGAGATAAAACAACAAAAAAACTATTTTTTATATATATGTTTTTTATATATTTTTTTTTAAGTTTTGTTTTTTTTGGAACGTGACGTGCAGAAACTTTCGTAGCCCTAACTCACACCCTGCTGACGGTGGCTATTTTGACTGCGACCCAGACAAATGTCGTACAGAGATTTTTGTGATCAAGCTATATACGTGAGAGCAAAAGACCTGGTTGGATTAAGTGACGTACAGAATGTGTCACCTGGACAGAAAATACGGATTGTAGTGAGTGTACTGAACTGTGACACACAGAATGGTTCCACACAGCTGTGTGAAATGGATTCGTATCACTGAGCTAAAACAACAAAAAAACTATTTTTTTTATATATATATTTTTTTATACATTTTTTTTAAGTTTTGTTTTTTTTGGAACGTGACGTGCAGAAACTATCGTAGCCCTAACTCACACCCTGCTGACGGTGGCTATTTTGACTGCGACCCAGACAAATGTCGCACAGAGATTTTTGTGATCCAGCTATATACGTGAGAGCAAAAGACCTGGTTGCATTAAGTGACGTACAGAATGTGTCACCTGGACAGAAAATACGGATAGTAGTGAGTGTACTGAACTGTGACACACAGAATGGTTCCACGCAGCTGTGTGAAATGGATTCGTATCACTGAGCTAAAACAACAAAAAAACAATTTTTTTTCTATATTTTTTTTTCTATATTTTTTTTAAGTTTTGTTTTTTTTGGAACGTGACGTGCAGAAACTATCGTAGCCCTAACTCACACCCTGCTGACGGTGGCTATTTTGACTGCGACCCAGACAAATGTCGCACAGAGATTTTTGTGATCCAGCTATATACGTGAGAGCAAAAGACCTGGTTGGATTAAGTGACGTACAGAATGTGTCACCTGGACAGAAAATACAGATTGTAGTGAGTGTACTGAACTGTGACACACAGAATGGTTCCACACTGCTGTGTGAAATGGATTTGTATCACTGAGATATAACAATAAAAAAAAAAGGGGTTATATATGGCGATAGCTGCACTACTAGTGCCAGCCAGCCAGCCAAGCCAGGAGACAAAAAAAAAATTCTTGTAGCCCTTAGAAGGGCTGTTGGGTTCTTGTGGGATCACTCCTGCCTAACAAAGAACTAAATGCAGGCCCTAATACTCTCCCTGAAACGCAGCAGCTCTATCCCTAACGATATCCAGACAGCATTAGAGCCGAGCACCGCGGCCAGTCAGTAGTATATTCCAGGGTCATCTGATCAGGCCAGCCAACCCCTGCTATCGACATGTAAGGGCCCCACGTGATGCTGGGTGTACCGCAGAGTCTCCTGGCTTGTGATTGGCTGTGTTTATAGGCGCCAAAAATGCACAATGCGGAAGTTGCCATTTCCTCGAGCATGGCGAGATACTCGTTCGAGCAGCGAAAACTTACGAGTACCGTAATTCTCGAACGAGCACCAAGCTCGGACGAGTATGCTCGCTCATCTCTAACCAGTTCTGGTAGAAGTTGACATCTGGCAGTCTACAATGGCTCTGCTCTGCTGATAAACTCTGGATAACATGTTTAATGTCGAATTCCATCTTCTGGGCACGTTGCACAACAGTCGGTGAGCGGGCAGTTGTAGGCGGCGCTGCGCTGCCCTGAGAGTGGCAGCGTCTGTGCTAGACTTGCGGAAATGCGCACAGATGCGGCGCACCTTGGTGAGCAAATCAGACAGATTGGGGTATGTCTTGAGTAGGGATGAGCGAACCGAACCGTAACGAACCAGATTCGTTACGAACTTTACCGAACGTTCGGTTCGTCCCCGAACCGAACTTTCGTCAAGTTCGTATGAATCAGGTTCGTAAATAAAGTTTACTTTTTCCACAGAATAGACCAGGATACAAGGGATTATTTATTACTCCTACAATCCCTTGTATCCTGGTGTGACCCTCGTGTCAAACCACCCTTTTGGGAGGAGAATGGCCGAGATGGGTTATTATTTTCGTTCGTCCGAACGTTCGTTCGGACGAGCGAACAGAACCGTAACGAACCAGATTCGTTTAAGAACTTTTAAGACGAATCTGGTTAAAATAAAAACGGCACATCAAAACTGTACCGTTTTCACAGAATAGACCAGGATACAAGGGATTATTTATTACTCCTACAATCCCTTGTATCCTGGTGTGACCCTCGTGTCAAACCACCCTTTTGGGAGGAGAATGGCCGAGATGGGTTATTATTTTCGTTCGTCCGAACGTTCGTTCGGACGAGCGAACAGAACCGTAACGAACCAGATTCGTTTAAGAACTTTTAAGACGAATCTGGTTAAAATAAAAACGGCACATCAAATGCGTACATATTCAGTTAAGTAGCGTACCTTTGACAACGCTAGACTGTATGTTCGTTATTTGTGCGGGAATGTTCGCATTAGCGTACGTATTAGTGTAGATTCTCAAATATGCGTATATTCGTTCGTATAAGGTTCGTTTTAGGTTCGGTTCGTACGAATCCGAACTTCAAGAAAGTTCGCCGAAGCGAACCGAACCGAACTTTTCAAAAGTTCGCTCATCCCTAGTCTTGAGGAACCGCTGAACTATTAGATTGAACACGTGGGCCAGGCATGGCACATGTGTCAGTCTGCCGAGTTGCAGAGCCGCCACCAGGTTACGCCCGTTGTCACACACAACCATGCCTGGCTTGAGGTTCAACGGTGCCAGCCACCAATCGGTCTGCGCCGTGATGCCCTGTAACAGCTCTTGGGCGGTGTGCCTTTTGTCACCTAAGCTCAGCAGTTTGAGCACCGCCTGCTGGCGCTTACCCACGGCACTGCTGCTGCACCTAGAGCTATCGACTGAAGGCGCTGTGCCCACGGATGGTAATTCGGAGGTGGAGGAGAAGGAGGGGTCGGAGGAGGAGGCATAGTACGTCTGAGAGATCGTGACCGAGGTAGGCCCCGCAATCCTCGGTGTGGGCAGTACATGAGCGGCCCCAGGGTCAGTCTCGGTCCCAGCCTCCACCAAGTTAACCCAATGTGCTGTCAGTGAGATATAGTATCCCTGCCCGGCAGCACTTGTCCACGTGTCTGTGGTTAGGTGGACCTTCTCAGAAACAGCGTTGGTCAGGGCACGGATGATGTTCTGTGACACGTGCTGGTGTAGGGCTGGGACGGCACATCGGGAAAAATAGTGGCGGCTGGGGACCGAATACCGAGGGGAAGCCACCGCCATGAGATTGCGAAAGGCCTTGGTCTCTACCAGCCTATAGGGCAGCATTTCCAGGTTCAGCAATTTGGAGATGTGGACATTGAGGGCTTGGGCATGTGGGTGGGTGGAACTGTATTTCCTCTTGCGCTCCAGCGTCTGCTGTAAAGACAGCTGAACGCTGTGCTGGGACACATTGGTGGACACTGTGGAGGATCGTGGAGGCGAAGGTGTGGTTTTCCGGCGGGAGGCGCTCGTGCCTGTGGTTGACTAGCAGAGGCAGCGAGTGACACAGGGGAAGGAGCAGTGGTGTGACCCGCAGGAGGTGAACGGCCTCGGTTCCATTGAGTGGGGTGTTTAGCACTCATATGCCTGCGCATGCTGGTGGTGGTTAGCCTATTAGTGGTGGCACCTTTGCTGATCCTGGTGTGGCACAGGTTGCACTCCACAGTCCGTCGGTCATCCTCACTTTCTTTAAAGAACCTCCAGACTTGTGAACATCTAGGCCTCGCCACGGGAGCTTCACTACGTGAAACAGTTGCTGCTGATGCACCAGCTCTGGCCCTGCTTCTCCCTCTGGCCACACCACTGCCTCTTACAACCTGTTCTGGTGCAGCACTCGCCTCCGCCTCAGTCTTCACTCGGCTTATCAACCCAGCTTGGGTCAGTCACCTCGTCATCATCTGATTCCTCAGTTATCTCCCCCCTCGGACTTCCTGCCCTGACAACAACTTCACCACTGTCTGACAACCGTGTCTCCTCATCATCCAACACCTCTTTACACACTTCTTCCACTAAGTCAACATTGTCATCATCATCACCCTCAGACTGCGACAGTTGGAAAACTTGGGCATCGGGAAAGAGGTCAGCAGCAACCTGAGAAGTGGTTTGTGACTCTGGGAAGGGTCCAGAAAACAGTTCCTGAGAGTATGCCGGATCGCATTCCAAATTTTCCTGGGAGGGGGCAAACTGGGGGGAAGGAGGTTGAGGTGGAGGAGCCAGAGGAGTGCTTCCTTGGGTAACGTGGGTGGACTGTGTGGAAAACTGACTGGTGGACAAATTACTTGAAGCATTATCCGAAATCCACGACATCAGCTGTTCGCAATGTTGTGTTTTCAAAAGTCCTCTACCACGTGTCCCTGTAAGTTGAGACATGAAGCTAGGGAGTGTAGCTCTGCGGCGTTCCCCTGCTCACTCATCAGCAGGTACTGTCTTATCCTGCCCAGGACCACGGCCTCTGCCCCCTGCATTAATTGAATGCCGACCCCCACGTCCTCGACCCTTAGCCCTGGGGTTCAACATTTTCTGTATATAAGTGTATTATATAAAAAATAAAAAATAACCCCACGTGATGCTGGGTGTACCGCAGAGTCTCCTGGCTTGTGATTGGCTGAGTTTATAGGCGGTAAAATTTCAAAATGCGGGAGATGCCATTTCCTTGACCATGGCGAGATATTCGTCTGAGCAGTGAGCACTTACGAGTACCGTAATACTCGAACGAGCACCAAGCTCGGACGAGCATGCTCGCTCATCTCTAGTCTTGATAAAACATTTCCTGTTGTTTAATTCCTACAGCTGCTATATAGACTTAGCTTTCCATAACAACAACATGCAACAAAGAAACTGTGTGTATGCTGATCCTCTGGTAATATTCTCTTCCATCTGTCCACCACTGCCCCAACATTCATTTGGTAGGTTACTAAAAAATACAGAAAAAATTGTTTTATTTGTTGTCTGTTACCATGGAGAGAAATAGGTCTATACAGAAGCTATGGAAACAAAATCATTTGACGCTTTCAAAAGGAGTTTGTCACCAGAAAATTTGCTGTTAAATCAGGCATAATACCTTGTAGGGCTAGCGTTGTGAAAAGCTAGCTTTAGAGAAAAAGTACCCTTACTCCATGTGCAAATGAGCAATTCATTGCAAGGAGTTGCCACTGCACCGTTGCTTCTCTTGTTTCTGACTATGCAGGACCTTGGACCTGTCAATCAAGAAGAAGAGGAAGGGGCCAGCAGAGGATGCAGGAGGAGTAAGGGTGCACAGAGTGGCTTTGCCTGAATTTCCTGGTGACCTGGCTATTGTTGCTTCATTTTTCATTCTAAAAAGATTGGTACAACAAGAAATTTTGCTTACGACATAGCCTGTAAACAAATTGAATACAATATGTGTGTTAGTATTTCCATTCTATATCTTGCCTTCCATATTTGCAAGATACAATGGGTGGGATGGGGTGGATTTATCAAGCCCTGCATTCCAGAATTCAAAAAGTTTCAAAATAAGTCTTCTTAACTTTTTGACGTCACTAAGGACCTCAAAATTTTGCAACTTTTTTGCATTTTTTCACAACTTTAGTTTTGAAAAGTTGGTGGGAAAGTGGATTTTGTTAGCTATTTTAATGAGTTTATCCCCAGATTTATCACTAGAACTCTTAAAAATTGACAAAACAGTTGCGTACAGTATTCATTCGAAGTATTATGCAAATTGACTTTGGATGAAACATCCGAAGTCGATTCGCTCATCCCTACTTGCTATATTTGCTTCTACTAACCTAATTATTAGTTGGACTGCTCTTCTGTGTGTTGCTCCTATAACCTTTTGGATTCGGTACTGTTGACCCCGATGGTTGCTCTTGTTGCCATTAACTTTCACTAACTTGCTGTTAATGCACTTTGTCAACATGTTATTTACTGAAGCTATAATTATGTTAAGTAATAAAAGACAGAAAATTTGGCAAACAGGATAATACTGTCCAAGGGAAGGTATCCAAAACAATGGAGCAAATTTGCAACAGTAATTGTGTCCAATGTTTAGAAAGTGTTTAGATGGTTTAAAGATGCATCAAATTTTTCAGTTAGTAGCTCATGCTGGATAAATTTGGTGTGTCTTTAAAGACTTTTTTAATTTTCCACCATATATAGGTTGGCTTACATTGCTCCAAAATTTGGACACAATTTATGTACACATTAAACACCTCCCTTTGCAGCTAATCCACATGCCTTTCCCCGCTAAGTTACACTGTTAAGAGAGGCTCACCAAAGTGAAATTTATAACTACCTTAAAGCCAATATGTGGAGTTAAAAAGTTGCAAATTATGGCACACTGCATATATTTGCAACATAATTTGCAACTTTTTGAGCTTCTCACTAGAGATGAGCGAGTAGTGAAATATTCGAAAGTTCGAAATTCGATTCGAATAGACCGCGAAATTCGACTATTCGACCGAATATCGAATCCCATTAAAGTCTATGGGAAAAAAATGCTCGCCACTTGGAAATCTCAATTCGACCACTTGGAGGTCACCAAGTCCACCCTGAAACCTCAGAAAAGGATGCCAACACTGCTGGAATGCAACTGGGACAGCAGGGGAAGCATGTCTGGGTGCATATAACGCGCCCAAGTCGCACTATTACGCCACTATCACAGCCTCTCAACAATACACTCCAAAGACAATGTAACCTCTCTGTAAAGTGAGACCATACAAGGAAACCTTCTTTCCTCTACATTGCCATGGACCCCAAGCCAAACTAGACAAAAAAGAAGATAAAATTCTGCACCCCTTAAAATCACGTTGCCTATGACAACCACAGATGGCATAGGCAAAGGGGAAAGCGAATAGACCCCACCCCTAATTGTCATTGTGTGTGTGTGTGAGATGTGGTCAGACATGTCTTCTTTAAAATGTAAAAACAACTCAAACACATGCAGAAGCCTTAAAATGCCCAAATTGTTGGCGCTTGAGATGTCAGTGACCCGACCTGGCCCAGTGTCATGTCTAGCAGGTAAAGCAGTGGGGATGTTGAGGGATGCGTAGGACCGCAAAAGGCAGGAAGAGGCCGTGGGCTGGCCAGAGGCTCATGGAAAATTTTGTGGAGGCCCAAGAGGTGAGACCTGTTAAAAATTTTGTTTAGGCCAAAGAGGTGAGACCTTGATAAAATTTTGTGGAGGCCCAAGAGGTGAGACCTGTTAAAAATTTTGTGGAGGCCCAAGAGGTGAGACCTTGATAAAAATTTGTGGAGGCCCAAGAGGTGAGACCTTGATAAAATTTTGTGGAGGCCCAAGAGGTGAGACCTGTTAAAAATTTTGTGGAGGCCCAAGAGGTGAGACCTTGATAAAATTTTGTGGAGGCCCAAGAGGTGAGACCTTGATAAAATTTTGTGGAGGCCCAAGAGGTGAGACCTTGATAAAATTATGTGGAGGCCCAAGAGGTGAGACCTGTTAAAAATTTTGTGGAGGCCCAAGAGGTGAGACCTTGATAAAAATTTGTGGAGGCCCAAGAGGTGAGACCTTGATAAAATTTTGTGGAGGCCCAAGAGGTGAGACCTGTTAAAAATTTTGTGGAGGCCCAAGAGGTGAGACCTTGATAAAATTTTGTGGAGGCCCAAGAGGTGAGACCTTCATAAAATTTTGTGGAGGCCCAAGAGGTGAGACCTCTTAAACATTTTGTGGAGGCCCAAGAGGTGAGACCTCTTAAAAATTTTGTGGAGGCCCAAGAGGTGAGACCTTGATAAAATTTTGTGGAGGCCCAAGAGGTGAGACCTCTTAAACATTTTGTGGAGGCCCAAGAGGTGAGACCTCTTAAACATTTTGTGGAGGCCCAAGAGGTGAGACCTCTTAAACATTTTGTGGAGGCCCAAGAGGTGAGACCTCTTAAACATTTTGTGGAGGCCCAAGAGGTGAGACCTCTTAAACATTTTGTGGAGGCCCAAGAGGTGAGACGTATTAAAAATTATGTGGAGGCCCAAGAGGTGAGACGTGTTAAAAATTATGTGGAGGCCCAAGAGGTGAGACGTGTTAAAAATGATGTGGAGGCCCAAGAGGTGAGACCTGTTAAACATTTTGTGGAGGCCCAAGAGGTGAGACCTGTTAAACATTTTGTGGAGGCCAAGAGGTGAGACGTGTTAAAATTATGTGGAGGCCCAAGAGGTGAGACGTGTTAAAAATTATGTGGAGGCCCAAGAGGTGAGACGTGTTAAAAATTATGTGGAGGCCCAAGAGGTGAGACGTGTTAAAAATGATGTGGAGGCCCAAGAGGTGAGACCTGTTAAACATTTTGTGGAGGCCCAAGAGGTGAGACCTGTTAAACATTTTGTGGAGGCCCAAGAGGTGAGACGTGTTAAAAATTATGTGGAGGCCCAAGAGGTGAGACCTGTTAAACATTTTGTGGAGGCCCAAGAGGTGAGACCTGTTAAACATTTTGTGGAGGCCCAAGAGGTGAGACCTGTTAAACATTTTGTGGAGGCCCAAGAGGTGAGACCTCTTAAAAATTATGTGGAGGCCCAAGAGGTGAGACCTCTTAAACATTTTGTGGAGGCCCAAGAGGTGAGACCTCTTAAAAATTTTGTGGAGGCCCAAGAGGTGAGACCTCTTAAACATTTTGTGGAGGTCCAAGAGGTGAGACCTCTTAAACATTTTGTGGAGGCCCAAGAGGTGAGACCTCTTAAACATTTTGTGGAGGCCCAAGAGGTGAGACGTATTAAAAATTATGTGGAGGCCCAAGAGGTGAGACGTGTTAAAAATTATGTGGAGGCCCAAGAGGTGAGACGTGTTAAAAATTATGTGGAGGCCCAAGAGGTGAGACCTGTTAAACATTTTGTGGAGGCCCAAGAGGTGAGACCTGTTAAACATGGAGTCCCTACTCCAGCAGCTATCCCTGAATACGGCAGCCGTTCTCTGTAAAGTGTATCTTGTAGTAAAGCTATCACTGTACTGCACTATAGTAGCCCTGATAAGGGCTTTTAATCACGCTCCTGCCTGTCCAACAGCTAAAACCTGTCTCTCCCTTCTCCAGCCTCTGTCCCTGACTAAGTTCACGCAGCATATGCGAACGAGCAGGAAGAGCTGAGTTTTTAATATTCGAGGTCACATGGTTTTTCCAGCCAATGCATGTAGACGCCGTTTTCGCGCTGCCAGCGTGCTCAGCGTGCCTGTCATACCCCCCCTGCATGGTGATTGGTGGAAAAAGAGCGCCAGGGAAGGTGGGAGGGGAAACGAATTCTAAGTGCGCCATCGCCGTTATACTCGAAAGAAATCGAGCACGCCGAATATCGTAGTATTCGATCGAATACCAGCTCGATCGAACACTACTCGCTCATCTCTACTTCTCACCACTAAAGTGGTGAGAGAAAGGATCAGGGCTTAGTGGGGAGGGGAGGCAGAGACTCAGTGGCCCACAGGACTTAGCATAATTTATGCTGGTGTAAAAAGGTCATTTATTATACAACCTGTGCCACTTGATAATGTTGGTACATTTAAAGACTCATATCTAGATGTCTACCTAAATCTCTATGGAGTAGAAGCTGTCCAGGAAGTAAAAATAAGGCCCTAGTGTCTATATGATTAGATTTTTATTATGTAATGAAAGTGCTTCCTCCAGTGTCTTTTACACACTTAAAAACTCCTAGCATCATTAATGACCACATAACTTAGTAAATCTAGGCCAGTGTTGCCTACAGAATATGTAGCATGTAAGGGAGTGGCGCCAAGAAATGCTCAATTGAACTTAATAATTGTGAGAAAATTGGTCTGCTATGACACAAAGCTGTTGTCACTGCATATTAATTTAAAGCGAAAAGTTAAAAAAGTGTTATTTTTTGTGACATAGTTTGCCTCTTTGTTTAAAATATTAGTAAAGAAACATTGAAAAGTATGGAAGAACAACAGTGAATGGCTGTCCATAACAATCACGAAATCCAGGCGATACAGCTGTTGTGTTTCCTTAGGGCAAGTACTAATTTTATACATCAACTTAAAGCATTAGGTCTGTACATGGGCCTTTCTATGCATTATTTCACTATTAGTATAAAGCATTCACAAGATGTTATTTGACATATTCATCACCCTATAATTTCCACAATTCAGAGTAAAACCTTTAATCTCTGTGAAGTAGAAGCCGCCCAGGAAGTAAAAATTAGGCCCTAGTCTCTATATTATTAGATTTTTATTCTATAGAATTGCTTCCTAAAGTCCTAGTATCATCAATGACAACATAATCATTTTTGATGTGGTATTCACTGCTATTTGTACATGAATCCAAAACATGAGGATATATTTAGTTTTTTCCACTTTCATGAAGCAGAGGTATGAGATTATGACAGGAAACATAAAATTAGATGCAACATCATCTAACAGGCTAGTTTAGGTTGAACAAACAGGTACAAAAAGAAAACATATAAAAACGCTTGAAAAATGATTTTATGTCAAGTCTTATCTTTTTCAAAACACTAGACTAGTTTGAAATACTTTCCTGTCTAGGTTCTTTTGGTTGAAAACATATCTTCACAAACCAGTAAGTTACTTGATGAAAAGATAGGACTTCCAGTGCAATGGGTTCTAAAAAATAAATAAAGGGGGGTACTGTTCACTGTGCTATGCCAGTCTAACATGAAAATCTTTAGCGAGATATTGTTGGGTTCTAAATTTGATCATTGATGGCCTGTGATCTGTAGCACTTAGTAATCATCTGAGAGAACACTTGAAGACGCTAGTTTGCGCTATTTTCTGTGATGGGGCAACTAACCTTTAAGGCTGAGTTGACACTTCAGTTATTTGGTCAGTTTTGGCCCTGTAACTGACCAAAGAAGTGAAGTGTGAACTGATTCTAATAGTGACACCTGTTACCTGCCTGTTATACTGACGCACAGTAACTGTTTCACCATCACAGCTGATTAGCTATGCATTTTTCTGCAATTCAACATGATGTACAGTACACCGATATATAAACTCCCTGCAGCTGGAAAATAGCTGATTTTTAACGAGCTTCATTTTTTAAAATTTGTGCTTGATATTACAGCTTAGCTCCATTCACTTGAATAGAACTGAACTGCAACTAGACCATGTGACCGGTGAACATGATGTCACAGGGCAAGGGTGAGGTGACTCCTGGCAACAGTTGATAGGCAGGGTTGCCAGGAGTCGGATCCCCACCAATCAAATATTGATGGCCTATCTTGAATATAGACCATCAATATGAAAATCTTGGCTAACCCCTTTAATATGTTTGCTTTATGGATTTAGAATGTATGAAAAAACCTAAGCAACAATAGTACCTCCAAATAAGCAAGAAACTGGAAAGCTGATTAATGGTTCCTAACAAGACTGTAACAATACATTATAGGTATCAGGTATTGTGCTGAAAGATGTGTGCCTTGTAGTCAATGACTCATAGAAAGCTGCAAAGAAAATTAGCAAAACTTGCTAAGATTGCTTATTGTATATAAGCATGTCTTGTATTCAGTAATGACAAGCCGCACCCAAAGCATAAGCAGAGTGGGAAAAAAAACAAATATTTCTTAAACTCATTCCCATAAATCGTAGAAAATCTAGTAAATAATCCTCTGTAGTATCTATAGTATTTCACAAAAATACTGTACTTAAAATATGATTACATGCTAATCCTTTCACTATAGTCAATAGCCTGGTGAAGAGAGTACAGTATTAGTACATTTTCACTTTGGTTTCTGTTGTTTTACCAACTTATGCAGCTTTTGCAGAAAAGTCCACTGTATTTAAAGCACTATGAATTTTTATTTTTTTGTGTAAGCACTCAGACAAGGTGAATTATGGCAGTCAATGTACTAAATCCACATGCTTAAGATGCGATGAAGTGGTTACATGATCTGCTGATTGAGTACATTTTAACCGCGCTAGTTACAGTATTGGAAAGCATGCATAGTGACAAAAGAGCGTGGTTATAAATGATTTGTAATGTGAATATCAAAATAGGGTACTGAAGAGTATGAATTAAAACTCAATGTTTAATGTTTCACAATGAAACCATGTTCAGACATCAGGTTTACAAACCAGTGTGCACACTAATCATGCACTACACGTGTACATATAAAAAAGAAGACCCAAAATGTTTGGGGTATACACACAAAATTTTTATCACTAGTATTACACAAGATGCCATGTTGAATTGTTGTACTGAAGATTTTGTTTGGCTTTCCCCAAATATAAAAATGTTGGACAATTACACACGTTTTATGTTTAATTTAAATGTAATCAATATAAGTCCCAAGAGATAATTTAATACATACAGTATATTTGGTTGTTTCAAAATTATAACATGTATCATAGATTTATACCTTTATTTTTATTGATGGTGCAAAAAAGAGATAATAGAAACCACAGCAGTATTGCTTTTTCTGCCTTTTTACCAGGATAAAAATAAATACGATCTGTAAAAATAAGTCGATCTGTAATGTATATGCACCAAAATATCAATTCATCTAGCAAAAACACAAAATGGAACAAAGGCTCATAAGACCACATTGACTAAAAAGTAAAATAAATTTATGCCCATAGGAGGCAAAATTTCAAATATTCATGTCTTTAAGGCAAGACCTGGACCTCAAGGTTTTTTGCACCTTTTGTTACTTCTGGCTTATGTCTGGAATCAGACTTCCTGCCTCCTGTAAACACGTCTAGGTGGCCATACCTGCATAGAAAATACAGAGTTGCAGAGATATGTTAGCAACACTGTCTTTAACACAGGTATTTTTTTCTGGATCTATCTTGCATCTACATGTAAATGTATCACATAAGCAAAATTGTTTAAAAGTGGAAAGGCACTTTTATAGCTAAAAAGGAAATCCTACAAAATTGTTATACATCATATTTTACTGTTTCTCTCTAAAAGTTGCATTTACTCACTTAAAACTTTCAAATTTCTGACCTTTCATCGTATATATATGTGTACATGGCAGAATGTGAAGTCCAAATCGAGTAAAAATAATGTTTTAATGCTTACTAAGCTGGAAATGGGGGAAACTTTACCCAAACAAAATAAGCATTATTAAAAATCATATATTGAAAGTTCTGTTTTTTTAGGGAAATTAATTTTGGAATAAAATAACTTTCATAAAGTGAGCTGGGGACGTTTGCAGTGTGTTTCATTTTGCTTTGGATATTTTATTGGATTCATGTTTAATGGTTTTAGTTTTGTTCTGTCTTTTGAATGAGAAAAGACAAGAAATATTTGGTGTATAAATAAAATATGTAAGAAGTCATGAATAACACATGAAAGATTTTTTCAGGTGCGTGCATCACGTATTTAAAATAATGTAAGCATACAATATATGTGGAATATATGCCATGATGATTGTCAACAGTCAGTATGCTAAAGGCAGTTTGGGGAGCACCAAATGTTAACCCACTTCAGGATTTAAAAAATAATACAGCATTGATTGCTTTTCTATTAGAAAAGTATTGATCCCTTAAGATAAAAGGTAAATTGAAAATCCAGTCCAACCTAAAATGTTCCACTTTCCCCTAAGCCACACATTGATGGGCTTAAGTAACAGATACAGTGAGGTACGCAACGAGTAGAGATGAGCAAATCGATTGGGAATTTGTCCCGAATTGACATAGAGAACAACGTGTAAAACTGCCTCCTCATAAGTAATTGAGATACGGTGAGATATGTAAAGAGTAGAGATGAGCGAATCAATCCAGAATTTGTACCAAATTGAGAAAGAGACCACATAAATATAATCATAAGACAATAGCCTACTTGGAAGAATATGCTTCATTGTGCCTGTCCCTGCGTTCTTCTGTAGCAACTAGAGGCCCATCAGATAACACTAAGCTGGTTTGGGTCTCCCCAACTTTACTTCTACATGGGGATCACGGCGGCTCAGTGGTTCCCACCAGTGCCTTGCAGGAATAGAGTCATAGGTTCAAGTTCGACCAAAGATAACATCTACATTGAGTTTGGATGTTCCCCCCGTGTTTGTGTGGTCTTTCTACAGGTACTCCGGTTTCCTTCCACACTCCAAAGACATACTAATAGGGAATTGTGAGCCCCACTGGGGACAGAGAGTGATGATAATTAAAAATAGTTTAAAATGGAAAGCCTAGGTGAAAGCCGGCAATAAATTGTAATCTGAGTGTGGATCCTGTGTTTGAGCAATGCTGTGTATGATCACCCAAACAGCTTAAGGTCCGCATGCTAGAGAACTGTTTAATAGGGACCTAGTGTAAGAAAATTAAAACATCAGCATAAGCAACCCAAATTAAAAGTATGTATAATATCACTATACTGTATATCAGAAGACCCACATTATAGCAAAAGATCGGCATATTGTTACTCCCCATAAAAAGGTACAATGTTCCTTCCCTGATTGGGGCCCCCCCAACCTCTGGGTCCCATAGCAAGTGCTATGGCTGCTATGCCTATAGTTAGGCCCTTAGCTAGAGAGATTTAATTACTTATTTTACTTGCTCCACTTAATACATGACTATGCTGCTTCTCTACTGTGTCCTGTTGGAGCAAATATCGTAAATATTGCTTGCTCTTGACTGAGTCTGCTCCTGAGACAAGTGACTGAGCTAAGTGACCTGTAGAGTTATAAGAGTTGTAAAGAAGTTGTAAAAAGTTTGCAGTAAGTACTTTATTCTTGTTAATTGATTGCTGTTTTGTAACTGGGATGGATAGCAAGATTGAAAGTTTTCAACAGTGGACAGTCTGCCACAAGTATGAACAACAGGAGCAGCAGTTCCTGGGTGAATACCGCTGTGGTAGATGTGAGCATGTTGTCAATCTGGAAGCTCACATTAGAGATCTGGAGAAGCATATTGCAACACTGAGGGAAACAAGAGATCTTGAGAGGCGCCTGCTTTTCACAGAATAGGCAGTTATGGGGTCTGTTATGGAGGGTGGGGAGAAAAATCAGGAGGGCCATGTAAGGATTTGGGTTAACCCGAATAGAGGGAGTGGCAAGGGGTCTAGGAAAAGGAAGGCCAGTCCTGCTTCTGTGCACCCAAGCAAAATTGCCAAGTTAGGTGATGATGCGAGGGTGTCAGTCTCAGAAATGGCAACCCTAGTGGAGACTGGTCTCCCAACAGCCTGGGGAACAGTCCATCTAGTAGTGGGGGGGATCGTAAAGCAGGCAGGCCGAGACAGTTAGTAGTGGTAGGGGATTCCATAATCAGGAAGACGGATAGAATAATTTGTCGCCAAGACCGCCTCAACCGAATGGTTTGCTGTCTCCCTGGTGCCAGGGTTCGGCATGTGGTGGAACGGGTGGACAAATTACTGGGAGGGGCTGGGGATGACCCAGCTGTCGTGGTCCATGTGGGAACCAACGACAGAATAAATGGTAGGTGGAGGTCTGTTAAGAATAATTATAGAGAACTAGGAGCAAAGCTGAAGGGATGGACCTCCAAGGTTGTATTTTCAGAAATACTGCCTGTGCCATGCGCATCGCAGGACAGACAGCGGGAGCTGAGGGAGTTGAATGCATGGCTCAAGTCTTGGTGTAAGGGAGAAGGGTTCGGGATCTTAGAGCACTGGGCTGATTTTTCATTGGGGTACAAATTGTATTCTGCGGATAAATTGCACCTGAATGGAAGAGGGGCTGCTGTGCTGGGGGAGAGAATCCTAGAGGGGGTGGCTGAGTTTTTAAACTAGGGATGTTGGGGGGGAGGACAAGCAGAAAATAAAGCAAAGCATGCAGTGGTAGATAGGTTAGAGAGTGGTCAGAACAGAGTGGTGGGTGGAGAAGAGGACCACGGGGGGAGGATAACAGCAGTGGATAAGGAGATCCATGTGTTACAAATCAGCAGAAAAAACATGTCTAGTCAGAAAACATCAATAAATTACATTTCTAAACCTAAATGTACAAAAACACATGGTAATTTAAAGTGTATGTTCACAAATGCCAGAAGTCTAGCAGGCAAAATGGCTGAGCTTGAGGTCATGGTACTGGAGGAGGAAATTGATATAGTTGGAGTTGCTGAGACATGGCTGGACTCTTCGCATGACTGGGCTGTCAATCTCCAGGGTTATACTCTGTTTCAGAGGGATAGGGAGAATAGGAAAGGAGGAAGAGTATGTCTGTATGTCAGAAGTAGTATAAAAGCGAGTATGAAGGAGACAATAGTCGGTGATGATTGTGTGAATGCAGAATCCGTGTGGGTGGAATTACAAGGGGAGACTAACAATGAAAGAATTATTTTTGGTGTAATTTATAGACCCCCAAACATCACTGAGGACATAGAGGATCAGCTGCATAGACAAATAGAGCGGGCTGCCCAGGCGGGTACAGTAGTGATAATGGGAGATTTTAACTTCCCTGGTATTGATTGGGGTCATGGATTGGCTTCAACTGCTAAGGAGAGAAATTTTCTTAACTTATTGCAGGATAATTTTCTGGGCCAGTTTGTAGAAGAACCAACAAGAAGTGATGCACTGTTGGATCTGGTTATATTTAACAATGCAGAGATAGTTGAGGAGGTAATTGTTCGGGAAAACCTTGGTAATAGTGACCACAATATAGTTACTTTTATCCTAAAGTGTAGAAAGCATAAACATGCTGGGAGATCAAAAACTTTTTGAACTTTTTAAAAAGGCCAATTTCCCAGGGTTACGGGCCGCACTCCAGGACATAGACTGGGAGCAGCTGTTGTCAAGTAGTGACACAGATGATAAATGGGAGACCTTCAAATCTACACTGGGTAACTATACTGCAGAATTTATTCCTAGGGGGAACAAATACAAACGCTTAAAATTAAACCCTGCGTGGCTTAATGCGGATGTTAAAAGGGCAATACATGAAAAACAAAGGGCATTTAAAATATACAAATCAGAGGGGTCTGCCATAGCCTTTAATAACTACAAAAGGGTTAATAAAGATTGTAAAAGGACTATAAAAGCAGCAAAAGTTCAAAATGAAAGGCTGGTGGCCAGGGCTAGCAAAACCAATCCCAAAAAATTCTTCAAATATATAAATGCAAAAAAACCTAGGTCAGAGCATGTAGGACCCCTGAATAATAGTGATGTGGAATTGATTACTGGGGATCAGGAAAAGGCGGAGCTACTGAATGAGTTCTTTAGTTCTGTATATACACATGAAGAGGTGGGAGCTGCTGTCGGTAGAGTAAGTGCTGGTGATACTTCATGTAATATACTCAATTGGTTCAATATAGATATGGTCAAAGCTAAGTTAAACAAAGTAAAGGTGAATAAGGCTCCAGGACCAGATGGGTTACACCCAAGAGTTCTTAAGGAACTTAGTTCAGTAATTTATTTGCCCTTGTATATAATATTCAAAGATTCTCTGGTGACTGGCATAGTGTCGAGGGACTGGCGTAAAGCAAATGTGGTGCCCATCTTCAAGAAGGGCTCTAAGTCATCCCCGGGGAATTACAGACCCGGTGAGCTTAACGTCCATTGTGGGGAAACTTTTTGAGGGTCTAATAAGGGACTATATACAGGGATATGTTTTGGATAATAGTATTATAAGTGATAACCGGCATGGTTTTACTAAGGACAGAAGCTGTCAGACTAACCTGATTGGTTTTTATGAAGAAGTGAGTAGAAGTCTGGATAGAGGGGTGGCTGTGGATATTGTGTATTTGGACTTTGCAAAAGCATTTGACATGGTCCCTCATAGACGTCTGACGGGTAAATTAAGGTCGGTTGGATTAGAAAATCTACTCTGTAACTGGATTGAGAACTGGCTGAAGGAGCGTACTGAGCGAGTGGTGGTGAATGATTCCTACTCTGAATGGTCCCCAGTTATAAGTGGTGTACCCCAAGGTTCAGTGCTGGGTCCACTTTTATTTAATTTATATATTAATGATATAGAGGGAGGAAGAGAGGAGACGTATAAGGGGGGACATGATCAACCTGTATAAGTATGTAAATGGCCCATACAAAAAATATGGTGAAAAACTGTTCCAGGTAAAATCCCCTCAAAAGACAAGGGGGCACTGCCTCCGCCTGGAGAAGCAAAGGTTCAGACTCCAGGGGCGACAAGCCTTCTTTACTATAAGAACTGTGAATCTGTGGAACAGTCTACCGCAGGAGCTGGTCACATCAAAGACAGCTGAGGGCTTCAAAACAGGCTTAGATAAATTCTTAGAGAAAAAGAAGGTCACCACATATTAAGAAATGTAGAGTCATATCTTAAGGTTACCCGTCCCCCTCCCCTTCATCACTCCTACCCCCTCCCTTGGTTGAACTTGATGGACATGTGTCTTTTTTCAACTGTATTAACTATGTAACTATGTAACTATGTATGTGAAGGAGTGGAAGAAACCCAAACCAGCTTAGTGATATTGGTTGAGCCTTTAGTTGCAATAGAAATATTCAGCAACAGGCACAATGAGGCATGAGGAGGCAGCTTTCTTATCACTAAATTTAAGCCTGGTGCTCTAACATCAAGATTTACTGGTACATGCTTTAGGGTCTACAATCATCACAATCACTATTGGCCTATAGGATATATATCAGACATGGCTGTGCTCATCATTGGGGCTGTACCTATATATCATTTATTCCCAGTCGTATGCTATCAGCTAGTATGGTGGGAAAACACCTTTAACATTTGTACTTAAATCCATACTTATATTTTACTTGGTTTGATTCTACAAAAAGATTTGAGTCCATTGTAAGCGATTGTTATTACAACACACAGACATGAAAAAATGTGACTTATATCTTCCTTAATAGTGGTCTCCACCCTATATTAGTAGA
The DNA here is from genome assembly GCA_900303285.1 of Rhinella marina. Taxonomy (NCBI): domain Eukaryota; kingdom Metazoa; phylum Chordata; class Amphibia; order Anura; family Bufonidae; genus Rhinella; species Rhinella marina. Next base: position 29,657 of record ONZH01030224.1, read on the forward strand.
CGGACAACTTAATCCCCTATCTTGCAAGACATGTTAATTCCAAATGCAGTGAATGTAGAAGATGGCTTGCTCACACAAGTAAAACAGGTATATTATTAGCAATTTTACAGATGGAGTGCTAGGATTTGACTCATAAGGCTACAGCACGGTATATGATGTCAAATTGTGACTTACTATGATGCTGTCATTCGGAAAGTTTTCCTTCAAATTCTATATGAACCTGCTGAACTGGTTCTTTAAGGAAAGCATTGTATGTACCTTAATGCCGGTCTGAATCTAGTTCTGATTTAACGTAATTTTTGTGGGTTGCATTTATTCTGGTTCATACCAGTCTAAAGGGATAACCACATACAGTAGATTCCATGTATTACTGTAATTGCAATACTCAGTAACGCTTGGGAGTAGTGTTAGACTGGCCCACCAGAGTACCAGAGGATCCTCTGGTGGGCCCTGTCTAAGAAACTGTAGTGGGCCCCAAATGTCCATAAAAAAATAACATTTGGAGTTGCTGTTGGAGACAATAAGTTGCCACCACGGTCTATTTCTTTGAACCAAACGTTCACACGCCGGCTTTTTCAGCAGAATTTAAAACCTGACCCTTCCTCTCTGCCTCCCATACATCTCAATGGGAGGCAGCGCTGAGCAACGTGGGGCTGCGGCTTAAAGCCACGCCTAGAAGGGACATGTCCTTTCTCAATACGACCATGCGGCCATTGCTGCCCCCCATTGAGATGTACGGGAGGTAGAGGACACAGCACTTTTCACAAAATTTCAAAATGGCTGTCTGCACCAAAATTCCACTTAAAAAGCTGCTGTGTGAACCTCCACTTAGACATTATTGATGATATGGGAGTTGGGCCCAGGGAACAACAGTCTGACCCTGCTTGGGAGAATAGGAGAGTCCATACTGTTTTTGCCATATATCTGTCCAGCTACCCTATCCAGATCTCCTGCTGATTCCCGAGATTAAATATAACTATTCTGCAAATCTAGCTTTTTACCATTATGGCTTCGGTTAGAATCAGCAACTGCTTCCAGGATATGTAATTATACTGCTCTTTTCAACTTCTGTAGGAGCTTTATACATACTGTATGTATACTGTAAGCTCTTCTTGGTGGCCTCTGAAGATAGCCATAAATGTATCATTTAAGATACATGTAGATACATTTATCTATTAAAGATAAATTATTCATGTACAGTTCAGTCCTCAGAGCTGATGTTACCTCTGTAACTTTTTGTCAGGCCAATACGTTTATCTCTGCATAGCATTTCCTTCTCAGGTGATAAAGGTAGCTGTTCCGGCAAAGAATACCATGAATCGGCTGGACAAAAAACGCTGCGTGCAGTGGTATTTGTCCGGCTGATTCTCTGAATATTTGCCAGATTGCAGCCGGATCACCGCCAGACCTGGGGTCGGACAACATCCGGTAATGCCGGATCTGGCAGGCAGCTCCCAGCCAGAACGCAAATGTGAAACAAGCCTACAGTACATCAGCTTAATAAGCTATAGATCTAAACACACACACTCCCCTATAGAGTTAGACCTGGTATTGGGTAGCATTAGTGCTGAGGCTGGCATGAGGACAGAAGTCTTCTTAGGCTGTGTCGCTGTTGGCAAAGTATCTTGCAGTTAAAGGGGTTTTCCAGGATTTAACTACTGATGACCTATCAGCTGTTTGAGAAGGTAATAGCTCTCCTGTAGGCGCCACTGCCTTCTGGCAGCTTACCAAGCACAGCGCCGTACATTGTACAGCGGCTGTGCTTGGTGTCGCGCTCAGCCCCATTCACTTGAATGGGGCTGAGCCGCTCCTAGGCCACGTGACCGATGAACGTGACGTTACTGGCCTAGGAAAAGATGAGAGAAGGTCTTGGTGCTCACGGGAGCGCCAGTGCCTTCTCAAACAGCTGATCGGAGGGGGTCCTGGGTGTCGGACTCCTACCGATCAGATACTGATGACCTATCCTGAGGATATGTCATCAGTAGTGTTGAGCGAACATGTTCGGCTGAACACCGCGTGTGCTCGAGCGTCATGCTCGAGTCCCCTAGTCGAGCAATGTTGGCTATGGCATTACAGTGATTGGCTGGCCAAGAACGCGTCATCGGGTGCTATATAGCACCCGGTAACATGTGACAGGCTCATACCGAGTCATGGAGAGCTGCTGCAAGGAGGGACAGATAGTGTAGGGAGAGAAATTGGCTAGGCAGGGATAGTATTTCTGTTCAAAAGACCCAAAAGCCCTTTTAAGGGCAATTTTGATATCTGTCTACAATATATTTTTTTGGGGGGGGTTAAAAATTGCACAAGGTGGCCTGACCTTAACGCAAACTGCGCAGCTGGTGCACTCTAATACTCTCTGTATACTATATACCTGACATCCTTTGCTATTATTTCTGCTGTTAATTAAGGCCACAGTACCTCATTTGCGGCTGCTGTATAACGTTTGCGCAAGGAGGGACATATAGATTTGGCTAGGCAGGGCTAGTTGTTCTGTTCAAAAGACACAAAAGTCCATTGTTATATCTGGCTGCATTTTTTAATTTTATTTTGGGGCAAAAAGAACGCAAGTGTGCCTGACGCTAACACCACGTGCACAGCGTGTGCATTAGAACGTTTCTGTACTCTATATACCTGACTTCCTTTGCTATTTTTTCTGCTGTTAATTAAGGCCGCAGTACCTCATTTGCGTCTGCTGTATAACATTTGCGCATTCTAAATATTTGACATTCGGTGAAATTTTTCTGATCATACACTTAATAAAAATCTGCACTACTGTACTTGTGACAAAGTTGCATATATACTATTTAATATGCGCAAGGCGAGCAGTAAGACACGGGGAAGTGGGCGTGCTTCTGATGGTGAATGCAGAGGCCATGGCTCTGGGCGCGGTGAAACTGTGCCTGCTGGCAGAGCCCATGAAACAAAGTCATCCAAAACTCCTAGCTTAATGTCACAGTTTGCAGGGTGGTGCAAGACACTACTCTTGCGAGCAGGTAGTCGGTTGGATTTCAGCTGATAATGCTTCCAGTCGGTTAAGCACCACCCTCTCTTCCACAAAGTCCAGTCTCAGTAGCCAAGAGTCTGGTCAACAGAATCCTCACTCTGATCCTCCTTCCTCCCACCATGCAGAGTCTGGGAAAACAAATGATCCCACACTCGGATATTCCGAGGAGCTTTTTTCATCGCCGTTCCTTGATTTGGGCCTCTCGCCAAGCCCGCTTGAAGAGGGACATGAGGAGATGTGCCCTGATTCCCAAACTCATGAGCGTCCACAGTCTGAAGAAGATGATGGTGGGGAACGGCAAGTAGTGTCTCACGAGGTGCATGATGATGATGAGACACAGTTGCCAATAAGTCAAGGGCAATTAGTGCCTCAAGAGGTTGATGATAAGGATGAGACGCAGTTAAGTCAGGTTCTTGTTAGGTCACCATGTCAGGAGGAGGACAGAGTGAGGAAGTGGAAGAGGAGGTGGTGGACGATTAAATTGTTAAACGAACCTGGGAAGGTGGCAAGCCGAGCGAGGACAGCAGTACAGAGGGGGAGGGATCCTCAGCACCGCAACAGGCTGGAAGAGGCAGTGGGGTGGAAAAAGGGAGAAGGCAGGCTACGCCAACCAGGCCCGCAACTGTTCACTGGAGCAGCCCCTAGCGGCAATCTCCCTTGCCAAGGGTTAGGTGTTCCATAGTCTGGCGTTTTTTTTAGGAAAGTGCTGACGATAAACGTATTGTAATTTGCAACCTGTGCTGTACCAACATGAGCAGGGGCGTAAACACCAGCAACCTGACCACCGCCAGCATGATCCGCAACATGGCAGCAAAGCACACTAATAGGTGGGCCGAACGCCTGGGTCCACGATCTGTGTCTGCAGGTCACACCACTGCCTCCTCTTCCCCTCTGTTACGTGCTCTCCAAGACGCAGGCCCAGATACCTCCCGTCCTGCACCTGGACCTGCGCAAGAACCATCAGCAAGCACATCCACTTCAGTGTCCCAGCGCAGCGTTCAAATGTCCTTACCCCAGGCATTTGAACGCAAGCGCAAATACCCTGCCACCCACCCACAGGCTATAGCACTAAACGTGCAACTTTCAAAATTGCTGGCCCTGAAAATGTTGCCGTTTAGGCTGGTGGACACTGAGGCTTTTCGCACCCTGATGGCGGCAGCTGTCCCTCGTTACGCAGTCCCCAACCTCCACTATTTTTCCCGGTGTGCTGTCCCTGCCTTACACCAGCATGTGTCCCGAAACATAACCCGTGCCCTGACCAACACAGTTACGGGGAAGGTCCACTTAACAACTGACACTTGGACAAGTGCTTCTGGCCAGGCATGCTACATTTCCCTGACAGCATACTGGGTGAACGTTGTGGAGGCTGGGAGCGAGTCGTCCCCTGGGATGGCACAGGTGCTACCAACACCAAGGATTGCGGGCCCTACTTCCATCCGGATTTCCGCCACCAGCTACAGTAGCGGTTGCAACCCCTCCTTCTCTTCCTCCACCTCTTCCTCCACTTCCACTGCAGAATTCCCATCTTGCAGCACCAGTCAGACTTCAGTCAGTAGCTGGAAGCAGTGTAGCACAGCAGTCGGGAAGCGGCAACAGGCCGTGCTGAAGCTTATTTGCCTAGGTGACAAACAGCACATCGCCACAGAGTTGTGACAGGGCATAAGGGACCAGGCTGAGCTGTGGCTCTCGCCAGTCAACCTACAGCCAGGCATGGTTGTGTCTGATAATGGCCACAACTTGGTGGTGGCTTTGGAGCTGGGCAAGCTCACACACATACCATGCCTGGCCCATGTCTTCAACTTAGTGGTTTATCGGTTTCTGAAAGCCTACCCCAATTTGCCTGAGCGACTGTTGAAGGTGCACCGCCTGTGTGCCCATTTCCGAAAGTCACCTACAGCTTCAGCCGGCCTGGCAACGCTGCAGCAGCGCTTGCGCTTGCCAGCTCACCGACTGCTGTGCGATCTGAGCACGCGCTGGAACTCCACCTTCCACATGTTGGGAAGGCTTTGTGAGCAGCAGAGGGCAGTAGTAGAATACCAGCTGCAACACGGTCGGCGCCTTTCTAGTCAGCTTCCGCTCTTCACAAGTGACGAGTGGGCATTGATGTTTGACCTCTTTGAGGTTTTACGCAACTTTGATGAATCTACACAGATGGTGAGCGGCAATAATACAATTATCAGCGTAACCATCCCACTTCTGTGCCTACTAAAAAGCTCACTGCTCACAATAAAGGCGGATGCTTTGCGTGTGGAAGAGGTGGAAATGGGGGAAGACCCTACACAGGGTGATAGCCAGACCACCCTCGGTTTGTCTTCTCAGCGCGAATTGGAGGAGAAGGAGGGGGGCGAGGAGGAGCAGGAGACGGTTGCCACCGCTACAGAGGGTAGTACCCATAGCAGGTTTACACCATCTCTTTGGCATGGATAGGACGAAGAGGAGGAAGAGGAGGAGGAGGATATTGAGAGTCATCCTCCTGGTGAGGAGAGCGAAGCCATGTCTGTTGGGACTCTGGCACACATGGCTGACTTCATGCTATGCTGCCTTTCTCCTGACCCTCGCGTTATATGCATATTAGCCAACACTGATTACTGGTTGTTCACCCTTCTCGACCCCCGCTACAAAGAGAACTTCTCATCTCTCATTCCTGTGGTGGAGAGGACAAGTAAAATGGTGCAATACCAGAAGGCCCTTGTAGAAAAATTGCTCCAAAAATTTCCAGCTGACAACACTGGCGGCAGAGTACTTGGCTACCCGAGGAGGGGAGACGAAGGGAACACACAGCAGTTCCAACAAAGGCAGGGTGACACTCTCCAAGGCCACAAGGAGGGAAAAGTTTTGGAAAATGGTAAAGAAGTACATAGCTGACCGTGTCAACGTCCTCAGTGATCCCTCTGTGCCGTATAATTATTGGGTGTCTAAGCTGGACACGTGGCACGAACTGGCGCCCTACGCCTTGGAGGTGCTGGCTAGCCCTGCCGCCAGCGCTTTGTCGGAGCCGGTATTTAGTGCCGCTGGGAGCACAATTACTGATAAGCGCATCCGCCAGTCAACTGAAAATGCTGACAGGTTGACGCTTATCAAAATGAACAAGGCCTGGATTGCCCCTGACTTTTGTACTCCACCAGAGGAAAGCGGCTTAACATGAAGGAACTTTAAATGTGGCTTTTAGGGTGTATTGAATACACTGTATTCCCATGTACCCCTTCCTCTTCTCGTCCTCTTCCTCCTCATCCTCAATCATATGAAACTGCTTTTTAAGGCTGCCCTCAAAGTTCACCAGCAGGCACGGAACCATAATGTTTTAGACTGTCAGCTCATTAGCTGGCCCTGCACCATAATGTTATAGACGGTCAGCTCACCAGCTGGCCCTGCACCATAATGTTTTAGACGGTCAGCTCAGCAGCAGCACCTCACCCCTATTGTTTTTGAGTGTCAGCAGCAGGCCATCAATCATAATTTTTCAAGGGTGTGTCTGATGCCCTCCTTTATATGTAATAAAGGGTGTATTGGAGTGCCTATTCCTTGTAATTTTTGGCAGCCCTTTCCCTTTGTGCATAGGCTTTATAAGTGTAGAAGTCCCACGTCATGAACAATTGTACCACAATGTGAATGAGGCCCTCCTTTATGTTATACACCGGTTGTATTGGAGTGCCTCTTCCTTGTAATTTTTGGCAGCACTTGCACTTTACGTACAAGTAAATATATTTTTCTAACAATATTTCCTCTAAAATCGATGTTATCTTCGTTTTTTGGGGGTATTATTGTCATTCCGTAAAAGTGGCGTAATACTCGGACATCATCATTAATAGCAGCGACTTTGGTGTCCAAGATGCATCCAGATATCCTCCCCATGCTGTTCCCAAACCATTCCAGTGGTGTTTCCACCATTTTCTCACCTTTCCCTATGAACCAGACACCCTCCCCTCTTCAGAGCAGGGGGTGCCTGGTTTAGTGCTCGGGTTCTCCCATAGACTTCCATTATACTCGGGTGCTCGGCTGTGCACTCGAGCACCACCTAGTGTTCGGCCAGAGCACCTGAGCATCGCGGTGCTCGATCAACACTATTCATCAGTAGTTAAATCCCGGAAAACCCCTTTAAACATGGCAGGGGACAGGTATGCTATGGAAGAAACTTAAAAACACTTGCTAATATTTCTCTATGATAATTGTGTCTGTGTCCATTTTATTATGTGCTGTTTTCCTTTATACTTACCAACCTGTTACACCTCCAGTGCGTTCTCTTCATATCAGTCCCTCTCTCTTTCCGTCTTCCATGTACAGCTCACATACATCTATATGCTAGTCTTAATCTCCTTGCGCTGGTGTGAGATGCGCCTAATTTATTAAGAGGTAGATGAATCTTAAGAAATGAAGGGGCATGTCGGCCCTGCCGTGCGACAGAAACTGAAGTCTATGCTAGCTACAGGCACTTACTAATATAGTCTTTGTTAAAATTCTTCCATTTTCTACATTTCAAAAAGTATACCCCATTGTTTTCCAAGTCTTTTGTGCTGTCCGCTGAGAGGTTCTGTCCATAAAATGGTTACTGATGGAGGGTCATGTGACCAGGCAAATCACTCAGCCTCCTCCTTTCACATACACTGCACCTGCACTAAACTCCTAACAGTGCAAGTGAAGATGGGAAGTGCAACCTTGAGAAACCATGAGAAACCCTGTGTACCTTGTTAATATTTGTTGTCTTTGTATCGTCAGTGTACAACAATCTCATCCTTTATTCATGACTTTTTCTTTCAAGTTCTCTTAATCTGCTGGCTCTCACTGAAACTTGACACCGCTTTCCCGACTGTCCGTTCTCTGACCATAACCTTCTTTTCTTCATTGTGTGTCTTTCCAAATCATGCTCAATCAATTTAAATTACCAGAGGTGGACTCCAATCAAGGTGTGGAAGTTAGTGATGAGCGAGCATGCTCGGCCGAACCCGCTGTTCGGCCGAGCATGCCGGCGCTCGGGTCCACTCGGTGTTCGCCATGCTCGAGTCCCCTCCCCGCACCAAGACGGATCCGTTATGACCCCCAATGCAAGTCAATGGGGACGGATCCGTTCGGTGTAGCACAATAGTAAACGGATCCGTCCTCCATTGACTTTCAATGGAGTTCATGATGGATCCGTCACCTTACCTTTCCCAGCAGCTCCCTCCTCCCTTCAGCAGGTGGCGCTGTGGTGAAACTTACCACTGTGCATGCCGTCTTCCTGCTGGGACAGGTCAGGAGCTGATGGGAAAGGTAAGTTTAACCCCCCCCCCTCAGTGTCTGTGTCATGTTTTTTTTTTTGGGGGGGACCCGTGTAAACCAGACACCCTCCTCTCTTCCGAGCGGGGGGTGCCTGGTTTAGTCCCATTGACTTTAATTATGCTCGGGTGCTCGGCCGAGCACTCGAGCACCCCCGAGTGCTCGGCCAGAGCACCCGAGCACACGAGCGAGCACACCTGGGTGCTCGATCATTACTAGTGGAAGTATCTCAAAGATGATCAAGTGAAATTGGAGGTCCCCAGAGCTAAATTTCAAGTGTCATAGCGAAGAGTCTGAATAGTTATGTCCATGGAAAATTTTAGTTTATTTACAATTCTGTTTTCATTGTTTTATTAAGGGGGATTGAGTGCAGATTGGAAAGGGAAAACTTGATTATTCAAAATTTATTTTAGCACAAGGCCACAACACAACAAAATGTGGAAAAAGTGAAAGAATCTGAAGATTTTCCAAATGCACTGTAGATCAGTGTTCATGGTGCTCTTCAGGGTGTCATAGCTACTAATCCAGTGTCATGGTCATAGGCCCACTGGAGTGCCAGGGAGACCCATGCTGTTTTTATGTCTAATTTATAATCAAGGCAGTCAGGTAACAGTTCGCATTTTTAATTTTCAAAAAACACAGTAATTTTATTAAAATTATGGTAAAAAAAATACCACCTTCTGATCTGAATGCTCCCCCCACTGCCACATTATGACCATATTTGTATTCATGTTGAACAAATGTAGTGATGTAGCAAACATTAACTTGACAACTTGACACTCTTTAAATGTCAAGTTAACAGTTGTTACATGTGTAGGTGAAAGAAATTGTAGTATTATTGGAATATAATTTGTGCAGAATATTATTTACTAATTGTGTAGTATTTACTGAGTTATGAAATATTTGAACACCATATAAGCATATGAGAATGAGTGTGCAACGTCATAGTATCGGTGAAATGTAAGGTCTCAGTATCTATTCCTCTGGTGGGCCGAATGTATCCCAGTCCGACTCTACATCTTCCCCTCCTATTTTGCTATAACCCATTACTACTCTACCAAAATGTTATTTTATTTGTTTTATATTAAAAAAGAACTGTGTCAAAAGATAAATAATGTTCAGATGTCAGAAACTCCATTAAGTCCCTAGATTCATGCTTCTGGGGGTCGCTTCTATAGACAGGCAATGATTGCTCGCTCAATGGCACTTGCTAGTCCCTTTACCGCATGTGATATGAACTTTAAATGGTTAGCCGATGTCACAGCACTTGCCCTGAGAAAGCAACCCCCAGCCAGACAGGAACCTCAGACCTAACCTCTCAACTCTGTCACCATCAAAGTATACTCTCTGCACTAATGCGTTTCATCAAGTGAAATTGGCTCATCAGGGTGCAATATAGCAGGTAGACAGTATGTCAGGTTCAGAACTGCAGTGACCAAGGAGTAGACAGAGTGTGTGCTGTCCCAGCTTCCCAATTACCCAATTAATCCCAACTATATGCATTCTGTGTTATATCTGTTATCCACAATACATAGTGCACTTTTCTGTCATCTAGGGGCCATTGTTATATTTGGTTTATGTAAGTTATATATGGTTGTATTTCATTAAGTCTTTCATCTTGTAAGTCTTGTAGAAGAATAGACAGAGGGGCAGCTGTGGATATAGTGTTCTTGGATTTTGCAAAGTCATTTGACACTGTCCCTTATAGACGTTTAATAAAGTCTATAGTAACCCTATAGACTATATTAAACATATAGTTTGTAATTGGATTGAAAAGTAGCTAAGGGACTGTGTCCAGAGAGTTGTGGCCAATGATTTCCATTCTGAATGGTCCCTATTTATAATGGGTGTACCCCAATGTTAATTGTTGGTTCCTATATTATTTAACTTATTTATTAATGTAGAAGCTATGAAGAGGATGGCCATGAGGGCCCATTCACATGACTGTATTTTTTTTTAGTACACTGTGTGCTGTCCACATCCGCACTTGCAAAAAAGATAGAACATGTCCTATCCTTGTCTGTTAGGCATTTCTATCATAAGGATTAGTTACCCATACAGTATAGGATTCAATTTAAACTTCTCACTCTCACCCACAAGCATTACATTTCCTCCCTCGTCTTTGTCTACCATCTTACCCATGGTCTACGCTCTGTAAACTATTTGAGACTAACATCCACAATAGTCCAAACCTCTCACTCCCATCTCCAGTACCTCTCTTGAGCTTCGCCAGTTCTCTGGAATGCCATACCGAAGCAATTAGGTTAATTTCCAACTTGTACAGTTTTAGGTGCTCTCTAAAAACACATATTTTTAGGTTGGCCTATCACATACCCTAAGCTAACCCTTCAACATCATTCTTCAGAACCTGATTTATCATCCAACCATATGTATCCACACATCTTCACCTGTGACTTGCTCATGCAGCTTTGCATATACTCCCCTATTTTGTTAAGAATTTTGTGTCACTCCTATCTCCTTATAGATTGTAAGTTTATATGAGTAGGGTCCTCACTTCTCTTGTTTTACCGATGACTTGTTTGTTGCCATGTGACATATGTTTTATTTATAACTCAAACCTCTGATTATAAAACTTGAATGTTGTCTGGATTTCTGATTCAATAAATATACAGTCGTGGATTGAGTTATGATGCACTGAACTAAATTAATTGCAAGGATCGCTATACTACTAGTAATTTATAGATTTTTTTTTTTAGTCTTCCAGCATTTTGCAAGACTTAGGGGTTCTCAGAGTTATATATATTGATGACCTATCCTCAGGATAGGTCATCAATATCAGATTGGCGGGGGTCTCACACCTGGCACCCCCCGCCGATCAGCTGTTTGAAGAGGAGGCGCGCGCCGTATCAGCGCTGCCTCCTCTTCACTGTTTACATGCTGGCCAACACGGGGGGTAGTGGTGAGCAGGTGTAATTACACCCAACTGCCCCATTCATTTCAATGGGAAGAATCGCTCCCATACAAGTCTATGGAAGCGATTCTTCCCATTGAAATGAATGGGGCGGTGAGGTGTAATTACACCTACTCACCACTACCCCGTGTCGGCCAGCATGTAAACAGTGAAGAGGAGGCAGCGCTGATACGGCGCGGGCCTCCTCTTCAAACAGCTGATCGGCGGGGGTGCCGGATGTCGGACCCCTGCCGATCTGATATTGATCACCTATCCTGAGGATAGGTAATCAATATATATAACTCGGAGAACCCCTTTAAATATTCATAACCTATCCTTATGATAGGTCACCAATATCTGATTGCTGGGAGCCTGACTCCTGACAATGCCACTGATTAGCAGTTGGAATGGGCTGCGGTGCTTAGGTGAGACTATGGATTCTTCCTTAGCTTGCAAAGCCAAATCCATTGGTCACATGGCCTTTGTTCAGCTCAGTCCCATTCATGGGAATGGGATTGAACTGCAATACCAAGCGCTGCCAGTATACAATGGTTAATGCTACAATGAAAAGGCCATAGTGCTTGTCTAAGTGCCACAACCGTTTTAAACTGCTGATCGTGCCGGGGTGCCGAGAGTTGTACATCCCCCGATCACATATAGATGATGTATGTTCAGGATAGGTAATCAATATTTAAGTCCTAGACAATCCAGTAACAGTTTTGTACTTGAGTACCTTTGGTCCACCAGAGAACATGAACTAGTGCATGCCTACTTTAAGGGCATCATAGATAACAACAAAAGCGAGTTAAAAATTCCATACCCTGTACACAGAGTAAAAGTTAGTTCACACATCACAATGCAATGAAACAAACCATGTTACATAAAAAAATCTGCAGTAGATTCTAGATATGCAGCGAATTTTCAATTCTGCACCATGCCCTATTTGTTCCAATGGAAGCTATATCCTCACCAAAATTCAGATGACACCTACACCCATTGTACTCCATTTCAACAGCATAGTTTTTATATTGTGTGTTAACTAGAGATGAGCGAGCATACTCGTCCGAGCTTGGTGCTCGTTCGAGAATTAGGGTACTCGTAAGTACTCGCAGCTCGGACGAGTATCTCGCCATACTCGAGGAAATGGCAACTTCCGCATCGTGCTTTTTTGGCGCCTATAAACACAGCCAATCACAAGCCAGGAGACTCTACGGTACACCCAGCATCACGTGGGGCCCTTACATGTCGATAGCAGGGGTTGGCTGGCCTGATCAGGTGACCCTGGAATACACTAGTGACTGGCCGCGGTGCTCGGCTCAGATGCCATCTGGATGTCGTTAGGGATAGAGATGCTGCCTTTCAGGGACAGTGTTAGGGCCTGAATTTAGTTCTCTGTTAGGCAGGAGTTACCCACAAAGAACCCAACAGCCCTTCTAAGGGCTAGAAGAATTTTTTTTTTGTCTCCTGGCTTGGCTGGCTGGCTGGCACTAGTAGTGCAGCTATCGCCATATCTAACCCTGTTTTTTTTTATTGTTCTATCTCAGTGATACAAATCCATTGCACACAGCAGTGTGGAACCATTCTGTGTGTCACAGTTCAGCACACTCACTCCAATCCATATATACTGTCCAGGTGACACATTCTGTACGTCACAGAATACAACCAAGTCATTTGCTACCAATATCATCTACAGCTTGATCCAGAAAACTCTCTGTGCGACATTTGTCTGGGTCGCAGACTAAATAGCCACCGTTAAAAGGGTGTCAGTCACTTCTACCATAGTTCCTGCACGTCACGTTCCCAAAAAAACAAAATTTAAAAAAAAATATAAAAAAACAAATATAAAAAAAAAATTATTTTTTCAGTTGTTTTAGCTCAGTGATACAAATCCATTTTACTCAGCTGCGTGTAACCTTTCTGTGTGTCACAGTTCAGCACACTAGCTCCGATCCGTATATACTGTCCAGGTGACACTTTCTGTACGTCACAGAATACAACCAAGTCATTTGCTACCAATATCATCTACAGCTTGATCCAGAAAACTCTCTGTGCGACATTTGTCTGGGTCGCAGACTAAATAGCCACCGTTAAAAGGGTGTTAGTCAGTTCTACCATAGTTCCTGCACGTCACGTTCCCAAAAAAACAAAATATAAAAAAAAAAATATTTTTTCAGTTGTTTTAGCTCAGTGATACAAATCCATTTTACTCAGCTGAGTGTAACCTTTCTGTGTGTCACAGTTCAGCACACTAGCTCCGATCTGTATATACTGTCCAGGTGACACTTTCTGTATGTCACAGAATACAACCAATTCATTTGCTACCAATATCATCTACAGCTTGATCCAGAAAACTCTCTGTGCGACATTTGTCTGGGTCGCAGACTAAATAGCCACCGTTAACAGGGTGTCAGTCAGTTCTACCATAGTTCCTGCACGTCATGTTCCCAAAAAAACAAAATATAAAAAAAAAATTATTTTTCCAGTTGTTTTAGCTCAGTGATACAAATCCATTTTACTCAGCTGCGTGTAACCTTTCTGTGTGTCACAGTTCAGCACACTAGCTCCCATCCGTATATACTGTCCAGGTGACACTTTCTGTACGTCACAGAATACAACCAAGTCATTTGCTACCAATATCATCTACAGCTTGATCCAGAAAACTCTCTGTGCGACATTTGTCTGGGTCGCAGACTAAATAGCCACCGTTAACAGGGTGTCAGTCAGTTCTACCATAGTTCCTGCACGTCACGTTCCCAAAAAAACAAAATTAAAAAAAAAAAATATTTTTTAAGTTGTTTTAGCTCAGTGATACAAATTCATTTTACTCAGCTGCGTGTAACCTTTCTGTGTGTCACAGTTCAGCACACTAGCTCCCATCCGTATATACTGTCCAGGTGACACTTTCTGTACGTCACAGAATACAACCAAGTCATTTGCTACCAATATCATCTACAGCTTGATCCAGAAAACTCTCTGTGCGACATTTGTCTGGGTCGCAGACTAAATAGCCATCGTTAACAGGGTGTCAGTCAGTTCTACCATAGTTCTTGCACGTCACGTTCCCAAAAAAACAAAATATTAAAAAAAAAATATTTTTTCAGTTGTTTTAGCTCAGTGATACAAATCCATTTTACTCAGCTGCGTGTAACCTTTCTGTGTGTCACAGTTCAGTAGACTCGCTCCGATCCGTATAATCTGTCCAGGTGACACTTTCTGTACGTCACAGAATACAACCAAGTCATTTGCTACCAATATCATCTATAGCTTGATCCAGAAAACTCTCTGTGCGACATTTGTCTGGGTCGCAGACTAAATAGCCACCGTTAACAGGGTGTCAGTCAGTTCTACCATAGTTTCTGCACGTCATGTTCCCAAAAAAACAAAATTTATAAAAAAAATAAGTTTGTCAGTTGTTTGAGCTCAGTGGTACAAATCCATTTTACTCAGCTGCGTGTAACCTTTCTGTGTGTCACAGTTCAGCACACTCGCTCCATTCCGTATAATCTGTCCAGGTGACACTTTCTGTACGTCACTTAATTCTACCGGACTTAACAAGTTTGTGGGTTTCAGTACACCAGGCCCGTGTAATTTTTTTTTTTTTATCATACACCTATATACAAAAAATGTTGAACCCCAGGGCTAAGGGTCGAGGGCGAGGGCGTGGGCGTGGGCATTCAATTACTGCAGGGGGCAGAGGCCGTGGTCCTGGGCAGGGTGAGACAGTACCTGCTGATGAGGGAGCAGGGGAATTCCGCAGAGCTACACTCCCTAGCTTCATGTCTCAACTTACAGGGACACGTGGTAGAGGACTGTTGAAACCACAACAGTGCGAACGGCTTATGTCGTGGATTGCGGACAATGCTTTAAGTAATTTGTCCACCAGTCAGTCTTCCACGAAGTCCACCCACGTTACCAAAGGGAGCACTCCTATGGCTCCTCCACCTCAACCTCCTTCCCCCCAGTCTGCCCCCTCCCAGGAAAATTTGGAATGCGATCCGGCATACTCTCAGGAACTGTTTTCTGGACCCTTCCCAGAGTCACAAACCACTTCTCAGGTTGCTGCTGACCTCGTTCCCGATGCCCAAGTTTTCCAACTGTCGCAGTCTGTGGGTGATAATGATGATGATGACAATGTTGAATTAGTGGAAGAAGTTTGTAAAGAGGTGTCGGACGATGAGGAAACACGGTTGTCAGACAGTGGTGAAGTTGTTGTTAGGGGAGGAATTCCAAAGAGGGGGGAGCAGACTGAGGAATCGGAGGATGACGAGGTGACTGACCCAAGCTGGGTTGATGTGCCGAGTGAAGACAGTGCTTCTGAGGCGGAGGCGAGTGCTGCACCAGAACAGGTTGTAAGAGGCAGTGGTGTGGCCAGAGGGAGAAGCAGGGCCAGAGATGGTGCATCAGCATCAACTGTTTCACGTAGTGAAGCTCCCGTGGCGAGGCCTAGATGTTCGCAAGTCTGGAGGTTCTTTAAAGAAAGTCAGGATGACCGACGGACTGTGGTGTGCAACCTGTGCCACACCAGGATCAGCAGGGGTGCCACCACTACTAGCCTAACCACCACCAGCATGCGCAGGCATATGAGTGCTAAACACCCCACTCAATGGAACCAAGGCCGTTCACCACCTCCTGCGGGTCACACCACTGCTCCTTCCCCTGTGTCACTCGCTGCCTCTGCTAGTCAACCCCCTGCGTCACTCGCTGCCTCTGCTAGTCAACCCCCTGCCCAGGACCCCGGCACGAGCGCCTCCCGCCGGAAAACCACACCTTCGCCTCCACGATCCTCCACAGTGTCCACCAACATGTCCCAGCGCAGCGTTCAGCTGTCTTTACAGCAGACGCTGGAGCGCAAGAGGAAATACAGTTCCACCCACCCACATGCCCAAGCCCTCAACTTCCACATCTCCAAATTGCTTAGCCTGGAGATGCTGCCCTATAGGCTGGTAGAGACCGAGGCCTTTCGAAATCTCATGGCGGTGGCTGCCCCTCGGTATTCCGTCCCCAGCCGCCACTATTTTTCCAGATGTGCCGTCCCAGCCCTACACCAGCACGTGTCACAGAACATCATCCATGCCCTGACCAACGCTGTTTCTGAGAAGGTCCACCTAACCACGGACACGTGGGCAAGTGCTGCCGGGCAGGGACACTATATCTCACTGACGGCACATTGGGTTAACTTGGTGGAGGCTGGGACCGAGAATGACCCTGGGGCCGCTCATGTACTGCCCACACCGAGGATTGTGGGGCCTACCTCGGTCACGGTCTCTCAGACGTACTATGCCTCCTCCTCCTCCGACCCCTCCTCCTCCACCGAGTTACCATCCGTGGGCACGGCGCCTTCAGTCGGTAGCTCTAGGCGCAGCAGCAGTGCCGTGGGTAAGCGCCAGCAGACGGTGCTCAAACTGCTGAGCTTAGGTGACAAAAGGCACACCGCCCAAGAGCTGTTACAGGGCATCACGGCGCAGACCGATGTGTGGCTGGCACCGCTGAACCTCAAGCCAGGCATGGTTGTGTGTGACAACGGGCGTAACCTGGTGGCGGCTCTGCAACTCGGCAGAACCTTTCCACTCTCATCCCTGCAGAGGAAAGGAGTATGAGAGTGAATAGGTATCAACAGGCCCTGGTGCACAAGCTAAAACAATTCTTCCCATCTGACGCCGCTAGCGGCAGAGGGCATGGTTCTGTGGGCCAAGTAGCGGGGGAGAGGAGGCGAGCAGGCAGCTTGTCCAGCACTGGCAGGGGAACGCTCTCCAAGGCCTTTGCCAGTTTTATGTCACCCCAGCAAGACACTGTCACCTGTCCCCAGTCTAGGCAAAGTATGGGGGAGCTGTACAGAAAGATGGTGAGGGAGTACCTAGCTGACCATACCAACGTCCGTAGCGATCACTCTGCTCCATACAACTACTGGGTTTCAAAGCTGGACACGTGGCCTGAACTGGCGCTGTACGCCTTGGAGGTGCTGGCCTGCCCTGCCGCTAGCGTGCTGTCAGAGCGGGTATTCAGTGCAGCTGGTGGCGTCATCACCGATAAGCGTACACGCCTGTCAACTGACAGCGCTGACAGGCTGACGCTTATTAAAATGAACAAAGCCTGGCTTTCACCGGAATTCAAATCTCCTCCAGGGGAAAGCAGCTAAAGATTTAAATAACTTATGTATCCGATTCCTCTTCTCTACTCCTCTTCTCTACTCCTCCTCCTCCTCCATATCGTCTTTGCCTAACGCTGACCCAAAAAACGCCATTTTTTAGAGGTCCAACTGGCACTCTTTTAGCACAATTTTTCATGAGGGCCCCCTACAGGCCCTCTCTTCAAACAATTTTTCAGGAGGCCCCCCTACAGGCCCTCTATTCAAACAATTTTTCCAGAGGTCCACCTACAGGCCCTCTCTTCAAACAATTTTTCAGGAGGGCCCCCTACAGGCCCTCTATTCAAACAATTTTTCCAGAGGTCCACCTACAGGCCCTCTATTCAAACAATTTTTCCAGAGGTCCACCTACAGGCCCTCTCTTCAAACAATTTTTCGGGAGGGCCCCCTACAGGCCCTCTATTCAAACAATTTTTCCGGAGGTCCACCTACAGGCCCTCTCTCCAGTTCCAGTTTCCAGTTTTATTTGCGCATACTGCAAACATTTTTATTTTTGGGATAGGTGTGAAAAATAATATTACTTGCAAATCTATATTGCCCAACATTGGATACGTCTGTACTGAAATCGCCGACAAAGTCTCCATCTAAGAACCTACAGACCATTGTGGAGAGAGTGGCACAGCTCGCCATCAAAGTGAGGAACCCCAACGCCAGACTGCGCAGAGAAGATAACGAATAAATATCTCTGTGGTTATTTTTGCTAAATAAAAGTTAAATAAACCCCCCAAAAAATTCATCTGTTCCTGTGCCTGATCCACCCCCCCAAGGAGTCCCCACTGTAACTTGCTTCCCATACAACTACCTCACCCCCCGACACCTGTGTCTCGCCATTGGAAAGGAAAACTCTCTTTGTTGCCCATAACAACCAATCACAGCATAGATTTTTCAAGAGAAAAATATCTAATCAAAGTTGTGCTGTGATTGATTGCTATAGGCAACAAAGACACCATTTCATATACCACCTCTATTGTTTGTAAGGCTGATAAAAGATATACCTACATCCATCCAGATCAGCCTATTATCCTGAAAATTAAATCTAGAGGAAAGAAAAAACTACATTAGGTAGAAGACAGTTTTCCTAGGAGATAAAAAAAAACCTTACTGATCTGGCAATCAAAATAACTCCCTGGAACAACGCCCCTTCTTCAGAATTCAGTGTATCTTATAATATTATTGTGTTCAATAAATACATCCAGGACCCTCCTGAACTCTTTTAGTGAGTTCACCATCACAAGCTCTTTTAGCAGAGAATTCCATAGACTCACTGCTCTTAGAGTAAAGAATCCTATATATTATTATCTTATCTATAGATGGTGTAAACTTAAAAAGCCTGTCTAGACCTGCAACAGATTTATCACAGGGGCTCAGACTGGATGATAAATGTGGTGCAGGGATAGACACTTTACTCTGACTCTATACTAACTATTGGTTGGCTTACTTGGAGACAAAATTTTATGACAAAATTGTGGTTCAGTTTTGGTGCTAATTGCTTCTTAAGCCACATCCCCTTTCAAACAAAGCCATGCCCCCTCAAGCTAAGTACCACCTCCTCTTTGACTGAGTCAAAAAAATTGTAGAAACCGTAGTTGTGGCAAACTATGTCATTCTTTAAACAGATTCTAGTAAAACAGGGTCTTTGTGTTATAGCTTACTTCCAGCAGTCACAGATTTCCGATATTAATATAATATTCATCTGTGGAAAACTGAAAAAACTCATCGTTACTGCTGTTTATCCTGTACATAGAAGTGTAATTTGCATCAATAAATATGACACCACTAATCTGATCACTGTGCAGTGCTGCATTAAAAATAGCCACAGTGGTCAAATAAATTTGCCAAACACCTGACTGAAATGAGACCATTAAATTATGTTTTGGCAGCACATGCAGATTGCTTTGGATTGATTTTTCCTATTCAAGCTGCTACAATTTGGACTGAGTACAAGATTTCCAAATTCAATTCAATAATAGATTCCTGTAATTAAAATATACAGTATATGCAGAGCAGCTATAATAAAGTGGAACATGCTACTAAAGGGGTATCCGTATCTAGAAACAGTATGCATGTCCTGTATGTCAGACCTCTGGGACCCCAGCCGTTCACCAGGACTGGGCCTGTATGACCTATTCCCTGCACAGTGGCGCTCCCACCAAGTAAATGGAGCTATGATGCAATCCCCAGCACAGCTCGGGGACGGGCACTTTGCTATACCAGGAAAATCAACTATGCTAATCCGTCATTCTTAGGATTGGTGGGGGTTAGACTCTCAACAATCATCAAGTGATTGCATTTCCAAACAATGTGCCACCAGTCAGTATGGTAGGAGAATAAATAAATGAGAAAAATAGCAACAGATAAATATGAACTCGAATTCCAATTGAAGAATTTAATAATAATTATTAGTCAGAACTAGAGGCTTCAGGAAGATGAATTTACCACTTTTCTCCACTCAAATAATATTTAAAATCTTTTTTAACTCACAAGTACTCTGCTGCATAAAAATAAAAATGATGATAAGATGTACATTTTAAGATGGGTTTTAACTAGAGATGAGCGAACATGCTCGTCTGAGCATTAGAGTATTCGTACGTGCTCGATACTCGGACGAGCATATCACGATACTCGAGGAAATGGCATCTTCCTTTTCCTGCATGTTAGGCGCCTTTTTCTCAGCCAGTCAACATGCAGGAGAGTCTTTGGTACCTCCTAGCATCACGTGGAACCCCTACAAGTCGATAGCAGGGATTGGCTGGCCAGATCAGATGACATGGGAATATAAGAATCTGGTCCCGCGCTGCTCGCATCAGACGCCGCCTGCATGGGATTAGGTATAGAGCTGCTGTCTGTCAGGGAGAGTGTTAGGGCCTCAATTTAGATTTTGGTTAGGCAGGAATCATCCTCAAAGAACCCAACAGCCCTTCTAAGGGCTACAAGCACCTTTTTTTTTGGTCTCCTCCTGGCTGCTGGCTGGGACTTGTAGTGCAGCTACAGCCATCTTGGCTGCACACTGTGCACAGCGACTGGTGGCAGAAAGGGGACAGCACGTGGTCCACACAAACCACAAATAAATTGCCCAAAGTCCTCTCAGTACTCATTTTTGCTGCTGCTGTACCTTGGCTTGCTGGGATCTGTAGTGCAGTCTAGGGAATACGTTTTTTCTCTCAGTTATATATACTACAGTGCAGTGAACAATTCTGTAGTGTGCTGTACAGTAGCCGCATTCTAAACAGTACGTTTTTTCTCTCAGTTATATATACTACAGTGCAGTGAACAATTCTGTAGTGTCCTGTACAGTAGCCGCTTTCTAAACTGTACGTTTTTTCTCTCAGTTATATATACTACAGTGCAGTGAACAATTCTGTAGTGTGCTATACATTAGCCGCAGTCTAAAGAGTACGTTTTTTTCTCTCAGTTATATATACTACAGTGCAGTGAACAATTCTGTAGTGTGCTGTGTAGTAGCCGCAGTCTAAACAGTACGTTTTTTCTCTCAGTTATATATACTACAGTGCAGTGAACAATTATGTGGTGTGTGGCACAGTAGCCGCAGTCTAAAGAGTATGTTTTTTCTCTCAGTCATATATACTACAGTCCAGTGAACAATTATGTGGTGTGCGGCACAGTAGCCGCAGTCTAGAAAATACATTTTTTCTCTCAGTTATATATACTACAGTGCAGTGAACAATTCTGTAGTGTGCTGTACAGTAGCCACAGTCTAAACAGTACGTTTTATCTTTCAGTTATATATACTACAGTCCAGTGAACAATTATGTAGTGTGCGGCACAGTAGCCGCAGTCTAAAGAGTAAGTTTTTTTTCTCTCAGTTATATATACTACAGTGCAGTGAACAATTCTGTAGTGTGCTGTACAGTAGACGCAGTCTAAAGAGTACGTGTCACGAGTGGGCTTGCGTCTGGTATCAGACGTTCTGCCGGCTTTCTAAAGTGACATAATTTGACATGCTTTTCCCTTGGTTTGGTTGCTGATTACCACACCCCTTCCCCTCAGCTGTTGCTGCTGTGGTAATTATCTTTCTCCTTTTTACCCCTTCCTCTCCCAGTATCCCTTGCGGTTTATACTTTCTGCCTACTTAGTAGTGTGTGGTGTGGATCTCGGCTGAGATCCGGTTGCTGCGATATCTGATTAAGATAAGTGACTTTTTCCCTTTTGTGATTTTCCTTTTGGAGTCTCCTGTTCGTCCTTACTCTTGGAGGAACGGGTTTACTCTTTCTTGTGTCACTAGCTGCAGGGTTTTCTAGGGTGCATTTATTATTAGGTTCCTGTGTATGACCTCTCCTACAACCCAGGCTTGTTCATACTGGTAGTCAGTCAGGGCCTAGTTTCAGGGTTCCCTGCAGGAGGTGACCGTTTCCCTGGTCTGTTCCCTTCCCTCGTACGCTCGGTGTGGCTATTCCCTCCACACCAGAGCGTGACATTATAAACCGACTAAACAAAAATTTATGTCATTTTTGTGCTGACATGGAGGCTATTGCTACACTGGCCGAACGGCTGCAGGGACTCAGTTTGGAGGTGGATGACATCCGCAACCAGATTCAGAGACCACAGGCTGGTGGTTCTGGGGGTGCTGAGTGTCAGGCCTGTTTGGAGCCTAAGGTCCCCCTCCCGGATAGATTTTCTGGGGGACGTGATAATTTTGTTCAATTTAAGGAGGCGTGCAAATTGTATTTCAGACTGCGTCCACATTCTTCTGGTAATGAGGAGCAGAAGGTTGGTGTGTTCATCTCGCTGCTTAAAGGGGATGCGCAGTCATGGGCCTTTTCTCTGCCGACCGGATCGCAGTCTCTCCGGTCAGTAGATGAATTTTTCAAGGCTTTAGGGATTATCTATGATGACCCGGATCGTATCTCCCTGGCTGAAAGCCAGATACGTGACCTTTGCCAGGATGAGCGGCCGGTTGAGATTTATTGCTCTGAGTTTCAGAGGTGGGCGACCAATACTGAATGGAAAGATCCGGCTTTGCGTAGCCAATTCTGTCAAGGTTTGTCTGAAAGGCTGAAGGACGCTTTGTCCTTTCAGGAAACCCCTGTGTCTTTGGAGGCCGCTATGTCTCTTGCTTTAAGCATGGATAGGAGCCTGAGAGCGATCTAGGGGCCCCCGCTCTCAGGACGTACTATCACATAGTGTACTGTCTTCCTATGACACTTTGGGTGAATATTCCCCTAGGTTGATGTCAGGAGATTAACCTATGCAATTAGGGGGAGCCACTCCTGTTTCCACCCGTAAACATCTTGGTAATAAAAAGGGTGTGTGTTTTTTCTGTGGTCAGAAAGGACACTTTATCAATGTATGTCCATGCTTTCAATCTCTAAAAGAGAGAAAAGAAAAGGGGGCGTTGAATTCTCATCTTACTCTTGGTGGGGTGGGTAGGGAGACTGAAAATGTGCATTTGTCTTCATCCTGTGGTACCCATTTTCTCCTGACTGCCGAGGTGGCGCTAGAGTCAAAGGTTGTGAAAATTGAGGTGTTTATTGACAGCGGGGCATGGGTGAACTTGATTGATGCTCAGTTTGTCCGTATGCATGGATTGTCACCGAGTTCTTTGGATAAGAGGATTTCTGTGTTTGCCATTGATTCTGCACCTCTATCTCAGAAGTGTTTGTCCCAGATGGTGCATGATATCAAATTAAGAGTGGGTGAATTTCATCAGGAGCTTATTTCATGTTTTGTGTTGGAAGGTCTTCCTGCTCCTGTGGTTCTGGGTTTACCGTGGTTAAACAAACATAATCTGTCCACCGACTGGCATACTAGCATACAAATTGTGGATTGGGGCGATTATTGTGTTGACAATTGCCTAAAACTAGGCTGTATAACCTTTCTGGACCTGAGAGAACGGCCATGAAGGAATATATTGCTGAGAGTTTGGCTAAAGGACATATTAGGCCTTCCAAATCTCCTGTGGCAGCAGGGTTCTTTTTTGTTAAGAAAAAGGACGGAACCCTTAGGCCATGTCTGGATTTCCGTGAACTCAATAGGATTACTGTCCGTGATCTGTACCCCCTTCCTTTGATTCCTGACTTGTTTAACCAGATTGTGGATGCCAAGGTGTTCTCCAAGTTGGACTTAAGAGGGGCATATAATCTAGTCAGGATCAAAGAAGGGGATGAATGGAAGACGGCCCTTAACACTCCTGAGGGCCACTTTGAGAACCTGGTCATGTCTTTTGGGTTGACCAATGCTCCTGCTGTCTTCCAGCATTTTGTTAATGACATTTTTCATCATCTTGTGGGGAGGTTTGTAGTCGTGTATTTGGATGACATACTAATCTATTCTCCAGATATTGTGACACATCAGGATCATGTGAGGCAGGTGTTGCGAATCTTAAGAGATAACAAGTTGTATGCAAAATTAGAGAAATGTGTTTTTGCTGTACAAGAGGTGCAATTCTTAGGATACTTGCTTTCATCTTCAGGTTTTCGTATGGATCCAGAGAAAGTCGGTGCTGTTCTGAACTGGGACCGACCTGAAAATCTGAAGGCTCTTATGCAATTTTTGGGGTTCACCAACTATTACCGAAAATTTATTAAGAACTATTGGACAATAGTTAAACCCTTAACTGACATGACTAAGAAAGGGACGGATGTCTCAGTGTGGTCTGATGCAGCGTTGCAAGCCTTCTCCGCTGTGAAGGAATGCTTTTCTTCTGCCCCTATATTGGTGTAGCCAGATGTGTCACAACCTTTCATTGTGGAGGTTGACGTATCCGATGTGGGGGTAGGAGCTGTTTTATCACAGGGCCCGTCACCTGGTAAATGGGGCCCATGTGCTTTTTTTTCGAAAAAACTCTCTGCTGAGGAGAGAAATTATGATGTGGGTAACAGAGAGTTACTGGACATTAAGTTGGCTTTTGAGGAATGGCGTCATTGGTTGGAAGGGGTGATTCACCCCATCACGGTATTCACTGATCACAAAAATCTGGCTTACCTGGAGTCGGCTAAACGACTTAATCCGAGGCAGGCCAGATGGTCTTTGTTCTTCACCAGATTCAATTTCATTGTCACATATTGTCCTGGGGTTAAGAATGTGAAGGCGGATGCCTTGTCAGGTAGTTTTCCCAGAGGTGGTGATTTTGAAGATCCGAGCCCTATACTGTCTGAAGGAGTGGTGATATCCACTCTTTACCCTGATCTTGAGGCTAAAGTGTTTGAGGCCCAGGGAGATGCGC
>ONZH01030225.1:0-15000 GCA_900303285.1 Rhinella marina
TTGTACTCCGATAAATATAGAATCAAAATAGCAGGAATAGCAAGGATTAAGTATTGATGGCCAATCCAGAGGATAGCCCATCTTTACTGTCTCTGAACCATGTAAACACAGGAATATGGAGCCAGAAGCAGTTGGCTTCATGTCTCTCTACTAGGCATAGGCTTCACCCAATTAAAGGACATGGCTTATGCCAATCAGCTTATCGGTGCAAGATGCTGGTGTCAGCTACCTAACGATCATGGATTAGTGGCCTATAAATATTAAATAATGGTCAACACCTTTAATAGTATTGACTCCAGAATACATTAAATGTTTCATTATGCTCACTTTGCAAATTCAAGCTTTAATTAAAAGACCTAAAAAACATTATTAGTGCTCCAGATGGAGACCAAGATGGTCGCCAATGCGACTAGGAAATTGCAAATGGCTATAAGACTTTTCAGTCTTGTCGCCATTCGAGACCTATCCCGATGCGTTGTAACTTGTATGGAGCGTCATGAAACTTTAAAGCCCCAGCGCGAGATGTAATGCTGTATGGAGAGGGCTCAGGGGCTGAACCTTCTCCATACAGCGCGAGTGACTGACCCTGGCAGGGAGAGGGTTAAGTGATCCAGTCTTTCAAGCGCCTGCATGCGGACAGTGAGTGTGTATTATCCCTGTACCTTGACATCACTGTGTGTATTATCCCTGTACCGTGACATCACTGTGTGTATTATCCCTGTACCGTGACATCACTGTGTGTATTATCTCTGTACTGTGACATCACTGTGTTTATTATGTCTATACTGTGACATCACTGTGTTTATTATCCCTGTACGGTGACATCACTGTGTTTATTATCTCTATACCGTGACATCACTGTGTGTATTATCTCTGCACCGTGACATCACTGTGTGTATTATCCCTGTACTGTGACATCACTGTGTTTATTATCCCTGTACTGTGACATCACTGTTTATTATCCCTGTACTGTGACATCACTGTGTTTATTATCCCTGTACTGTGACATCACTGTGTTTATTATCCCTGTACTGTGACATCACTGTGTTTATTATCCCTGTACTGTGACATCACTGTGTGTATCATCCCTGTACCGTGACATCATCCCTGTACGGGGACATCACTGTGTGTATCATCCCTGTACGGTGACATCACTGTGCTTATTATCTCTGTACTTTGACATCACTGTGTTTATTATCTCTGTCTGTGACATCACTGTGTGTATATCCCTGTACTGGTGACATCCACTGTGTTTCTAATCCCTGTACTGTGACATCACTGTGTTTATTATCCCTGCACTGTGACATCACTGTGTTTATTATCTCTGTACTGTGACATCACTATGTCTATTATCTCTGTACTGTGACATCGTTGTGTTTATTATCCCTGTACTGGGACATCACTGTGTTTATTATCTCTGTACTGTGACATCACTGTGTTTATTATCCCTGTACTGTGACATCACTGTGTTTATTATCTCTGTACTGTGACATCACTATGTCTATTATCTCTGTACTGTGACATCACTGTGTTTATTATCCCTGTACTCTGACATCACTGTGTTTATTATCTCTGTACTGTGACATCACTGTGTTTATTATCCCTGTACTGTGACATCACTGTGTTTATTATCTCTGTACTGTGACATCACTGTGTTTATTATCTCTGTACTGTGACATCACTGTGTATTATTCCCGTACTGTGACATCACTGTGTGTATTATCAAAGTAGTATCTGATTCCAATATATTGTGCAAACCTTAAGGGAACTTGTCATTTGGACAAGTGAAAGTCATAAAAAGAAGTCCACAAGATAATGTTTTTTTTTTTTGTTTTTTTTATTTCACTGCAGTTGAAATTTTTTCCAGTACATTGCATGGAATACAAAATGGTATTACTAAGAAGTAGAATATGTCTTACAGAAAACAATCCCTCATAAGTAAACTAAAAAATGAAGTTATGGCTTTTGGAATGACATAAACTATAAAAGGGCTGGCGGCGGGAATGGGTTAAGAAAAAAAAACAAACCAAAAAAACCTCCTACAGCAGATGCACCACACTAGACACGTTTGCTAGAAGAGCAACCCCCATCCAGCTTACCTCCCGGCCAGCCAGCATTGTTTTTTATATTATAATTGAATATGTTTTTAATTTGGCGACTATAAATTTGAAATGGCTTTTAAATTCTTCAGTTTAGGAGCCAATGGCTCCTAAGAATTTTTTTTTTAGTCTGGAGCCCTGATTATGACAAAATAAAATGCTCTGTGGCTTGTCAGATACACTATAAGGGCCAGTTCACATCTTTGTTTATTCTATCAGTTATTTGCATCCGTTATTTGGGAACAAAAACAGCTGTGGAGACTAATCATAGAGGAGGTATATTGGAAAGACTTGCAGCTTTTCTGGGTATTAGACCACACGTGGTTTTTGCTCAAAATAACGAATGCAAATAAATGATAGAAAAACGCAGATAGGAACCGGCCATAAAACTGTTGCATAATTAAATATATATTTTGCAATGATGCACATATCAGAAAAAATGGCAGATGATAACAATTTATTCTATTATCTTTAGTAGAATTTTTTTACCTGTTGTTGCATTTTAGTTTCTGCATATTTCCTTTTTTGTGCAACAGCTCTATCCTTGCCAAGATGGCAACCAAGTACCTTTCGTCCAACAATTATGAAAGGAACTCCAGTGTACTCATATAAGCAAAAGTCATTAATTAGTGGTCCTTCCCAATGTACAGTAGCTTTTGAAGTGGGTCTGAATGCTTTAAAGATATAAAAAAAGAAAGTGTGAAGTTTAAATTTTAGTACAACTCAGTTCTTCAAATACCACCTTTTTGAAAAATTCCATAATAGATCTTAAGGTTGAATATGTTGCAGCATATCCTCATGAAAAATACACTGGGTTAACGAATTAAGATAACTGTAGAAACATACCTTTTTCTTATAAATGTTTTTTGGAGGATTATTTTTATAAGGGGTAACAGGAGAAAAGCCCCCCCCATAATTTGTTACCCATTTTCTCCTGAATGCGGCAACACCCCATATGTGGTGCTAAACTGCTGTGGGGATACATGGCAGGACTCAGAAGGAGCGCCATATGGATTTTGCAGAACAGATTTAGAAGGATTGGTTTGAGGGAGCCATTGATTTTTTTTTTGTGTGTTATTGTCTTATATGGGGGCTCATTTTTTGCGGGATGAGGTGACGTTTTTATTGGTACCATTTTGGGGTACATAAGACTTTTTTATTGCTTGGTATTACACTTTTTGTGAGTCAAGTTGAAAAAAATAGCTGTTTTGGCATAGTTTTTTTAAACATTTTTTTACAGCATTCACCTGAGGCGGCAAATCATGTGCTATTTTTATAGAGCAGGTTGTTACGGACGCGGCGATACCCAATATGTCTACCATTTTTATTATTGTTAAGTTTTACACATTAGATGCATTTTAGAACAGAATTAAATCTTGCTTATGTGCTGCCATTTTCAGAGAGCCATATTTTTTTAATTTTTTGGGCGATTGTCTCAGGTAGGGTATCAATTTTTGCGGGACAAGATGGCGGTTTGATTGGTACCAGTTTGGGTTAAATATGCCTTTTTGATCGCCTGCTATTACACTTTTTGTGAGGCAAGAGGGGAAAAAATGGTTGTTTTGGCTTTTTTTTTTTTGCAGCATTCACCTGGGGGGGCCATCTCATGTAATATTTTTATAGAGCAGGTTGTTACGGACGTGGCGATTCCTAAAATAAAAAAGTTAGACATATTGGGTATCGCCACGTCCGTAACAACCTGCTCTATAAAAATATTACATGAGATGGCCCCCCAGGTGAATGCTACAAAAAAAAAAAGCCAAAACAACCATTTTTTCCCCTCTTGCCTCACAAAAAATGTAATAGCAGGCGATCAAAAAGGCGTATTTAACCCAAACTGGTACAAATCAAACCTCCATCTTGTCCCGCAAAAATGATACCCTACCTGAGACAATCCCCCAAAGAATAAAAAAAATATGGCTCTCAGGAAATGGCAACACAAAGAAAAGATTTTATTCTGTTAAAAAATAAATCTATTGTGTAAAACTTTCCTAAAATAAAAAAGTTAGACATATTGGGTAAGTTTTACACAATAAATTTATTTTTTAACAGAATAAAATCTTTTTTTGTGTTGCCATTTCCTGAGAGCCATATTTTTTTTATTCTTTGGGCGATTGTCTCAGGTAGGGTATCATTTTTGCGGGACAAGATGACGGTTTGATTGGTACCATTTTGGGACAAATACGCCTTTTTGATCGCCTGCTATTACACTTTTTGTAAGAGAAGGTTACCAAAAAATGTCTGTTTTGGCACGTTTTTTTGTTTTACTGTGTTCACCTGGCGGGGTGGATGACGTGATATTTTTATAGAGCCAGTCGATACGGACGCGGCAATACCTAATATGTTTATCCTTCTTTCTTTTACCTTTTTTTTTTTAATTTTTTTTTTGGAAAATGGCTTTTTTTTTTTTACTTTAAAATTTTATTATTATTTTTTGAAAACTTTGGGACCAATGGCCCCCCCCCCCCGCTATCCTGAACTCCCTTAACTCCCGCACACCACATGTGCCGCGGTTATTACCCTGATTCTGTAGTTTACAGAAATGTGATCGTAAACTGCTGTACAGGTACACGGCAGGGCGTAGAAGGAAAGGAACGCCAGGGCAGATTTCACTGGAAAAATGTTAAGTTGCCATGTCACATTTGATGCACCCCTAGAGTAGGAAACTCCAAAAAACTGACCCCATTTTGGAAACTACGGGATAATTTGGCAGTTTTGTTAGTACTATTTTAGGGTACATACGATTTTTTTGTAGCTTTATATTACACTTTTTGTGAGGCAAGGTAACAAAAACTAGCAGTTTTGGCATGGTTTTTATTTTTTGTTATTTACAGCATTCATCTGACAGGTTAGATCGTGTGATATTTTTCTAGAGCAGGTCGTTACGGACGCGGCAATATCTAATATGTATCCTTTTTTTTATTTAAGTTTTTCACAATATTTTTGAAAAAAAAAATATCATGTTTTAGTGTCTCCATAGTCAGAGAGCTGTAGTTTTTTTTTATTTTTTGGACGATTGTCTCAGGTAGGGGCTAATTTTTTTGCGGGAAGAGATGACGGTTTGATTGGTACCATTTTGCGGTAAATAAGCCTTTTTGATCGCCTGCTATTACACTTTTTGTGAGTCAAGGTGACAAAAAATGACTTGGTATAGCTTTATTTTTTATTTTTTTGCGTACACCTGGCGGGGTGGACCATGTGATGCTTTTATAGAGCCGGTCGATACGGACACGGCGATACCTAATATGTGTACTTTTTCTTTTTACTTTTTTTTTTTACTTCATTTGGGGGAAAAGGGCACTTATTTCTTTTTTTTTTACACTTTTTTTTAAATTTATCAATACCCATTTGGATCTTGAAGATCCAGTGGGCTTGATGGCTATACAGTGCATTGCAATAGTCATCTATTGCAGTGTACTGTATCAGTGCTACACTAAGGCTGATAAGACCCTGAGGGTCTAATCAGCCTTAGGTACATGGCAGCCAGGAAGCTATGGGAAGCGTCCGGTTGCCATGGTAACCATCGGGCCGCTGCCACTGCAGCAGCGGCGGCCCGATGGCAGAGAGAGGAAGCTCCCTCCCTCTTAACCCCATGGATGCTGTGGGCGGCTACGGACCGCAGCATCTATGGGGTTAAACAGCTGAAATCGGTGCCAGCACCGATTTGAGCTATAGCAGCAGAGTGTGAGCTGTAATTAGAGCTCACACTCTCTGCTGATGGCAGCGGCTCAGATCGTGAGCCGCTGCCATCATAAAATAAAAGTGCAGATGGAACGGAGGCACGATGGGAGAATGGATTGGTCCCTTGCCGGCTTCCCCAAGGTCTCTTCTCTCCGGGAGCGCGGAGACTCCGGGGCTGTGACACGTTATAGTGTCACAGTCCCGGTAAGCAGTTTGGACGTAACTGTACATCCAAATGCCGCAACGTACTTGCATCTTGTACGTACATTTACGTCCAAATGCCCAAAGGGGTTAAATGGTACCACTAGAAAGAACAATTTGTCCCGCAGAAAACAAGCCCTCATACATCTCTGTACACCGAACAATTTAATAGTTATAGCTTTTGGAATGGCGCAAGAAAAAAATAACTCAAAAATGGTAAAAATCTTGGTCATTAAGGGGTTAAGGAATTACACTCTAACACTGGGAGATTTGTATGGGGGGACTCGCGTTCTAAATTGAGCCTGGATACATTACAACGGCCGAAGACTGAGGCCGGAATGCCATTACCAGATTTTTATATATATTATTTGGCCGGGCAATTACGCTTTCTTTACAGCTCGGTGCTAGGCCGAGAATTACCCAATTCTGGGCACCACTTAAGGCATCATTTACACCTTAAGTCACTGTGACCAATTCTAGAGTCTCCAGTGACATATGGGTTACAACAGCTTCCTCTGCATAAGATAGCGGTACAGGTCTGGAAAGCAGCTAAATCCCTTTCCCAGTTTGCAGATGTGGTGGCAGAAATGGCCCTCTGGCACAACGTTTCTCTTCCTCAGTTAAATTCCCTACAGGGTACAGATGGATGGCAGAGGTTGGGGGTTAACACTCTGAATGACATTTATGATAGCAATTTGTTAACATCTTTTAGTTACCTTCAACACAAATATTACCTGGACAGGAATTTCTTCTTTAAGTATCTACAGTTCAGGCACGCACTTACGGCGCAGTTCCCTCAGCCCCAGCTTAGGATCTCGAAATACCCCTTGATTGGAATGTTTAGGACTCGGGGCCCCAGAGGATTGGTATCAGCCCTGTACTCACATCTCATTATGCAGAAAGTTAAAGCCACCCCAGTGCGAGCGCTAGATAAGTGGAAGGAGCACATCCCCAATCTAAATGAAGAAATGTTATCGGATCTCATGGAAACTCATTTGAGATTGTCTCCTGCTATTAATAACAAACTTAGACAATTGTATTTTGTACACCAGGCATACTTGAATCCTGTATGTATGCTTAAAGGGAACCTGTCATCTCCGAAACACCCCCTGAACTACAGTAAGCGGTGTATAGTGTAAGTGACGTTGAGTCCAGTTATGTAAGTTTTATCTTCATACTCACTTGCATTCTGATGTTGTGCTCCCACAAACCTGCCATGAAATGCACTCAGTAGACTCCAGTGCTCACTCACATAATGGAGAGGCCTCTAAGAAGAGTCCACTGAGTGCATTTTACTGCAGGTTTGTGGGAGCACAGCGTCAGAATGGAAGTGAGTATGAAGATAAAACTTACATATTCGGATTCAGCATCACTTACACTATACAACGATTACTCTAGTTCAGGGGGGGTTTCGGACATGACAGGTTCCCTTTAAGTTGGGTAGGGTGACAACATCTGCTTGTCCGCAGTGTGGGGTCCTGGGGGCAGGCTTCTGGCATATGAGCTGGTTCTGCTCCCGATTGATATATTCTGGCATGAAGTAACTGCCTTCCTTACCACACTGACGGGTATACCAATTCCATGTACTCCTCTGATAGATCTATTAGGGATCCTGCCTGAGGAAGACTGGTCCCACTACATGCGCATTTTCCTGAACGAGGTTTTGTTTCTAGGCCGCACATGTATTGCTTTGCGCTGGTATGATCCGGCCACCCCTACCCTATCTATGTGGAAATTACAAGTTAACCAAATATTACCGTATGAGGCATTGGTGTATAAACATAGGAAGTGTCATGACAAATTTCTAAAGATGTTGGAAATATGGTGTGACTCTGCATCCACTCATCATACTTCGCATAGACTGTGGGCTGCCCTCGAAAGAGCGCAGGTTGCCCCCTAGGGGATGTTGCATAGACCTAGGTCTGGGTGTTTGAAACTGAGCATTACTATTGCCTGGGATTTATATACCGTGGTCCATAGCCTGCAAGCCATGATTCTGTGCTAAACCGGTGCTCCGTGCTCTTTTGGTTTGTTGTATTTTATTGAAATGTACTCAAGTGTCTCTTGCTCTTATGTCGTTTATGGATGTAAGTTATATGTCTACTATGTTGAGATGCTTATACATGTATGACTTATAAATTGTAAGGAAGTGAACGCTGATGTCTTGTCTGCTTCGATCCCATGCTGGGGATCGTAAACATAATAATGCTTCTGGAAAATACATACAATGCAACAGCACACCGCTAACCAGATAAAGCACAAAATGCCATAGAGATATGAAGTATTCTGGAGCTAATGCTATGCTTGTTTAGTAAATGAGAGATTCTTGGCAAATATATTTTGTACAAAATTATCTGAGCCCATTCACCAAATCGTCAAGTTGATCTCTGTAGGACGGGAACCTAACACTATCTCCTATCTGTTATGTGCCGACCTTGGCTTCCGTATAATCAGCAGGTGTTGGTTCCACATGCATGCTGAATCCCCTCTTCCTTTTGCCATTTCTGGTGCTTCAAAGGCCTCCACTAATTCAGGGATGCAGATACCAACATGCATGCCGAGTCCACTCGGCTTTATAGTTACACTAATTAAAATCAGCCTATGAGGCAGGCGGGGCTAGTCAGGAGTGCATGACCAAATGGAGTAGCCACACCTCCAGTAGAAAATTACAAAGAAAAAAAATGGGAATTTCAGTCAGTACATCCCAGTGCACAGGTGCACGTTGCTATGGCTAAATGCACAAGGAAAGGAAAATACATACAATGCAACCGCACACTGCCGACCAGTTAAAGCACAAAATGCCATAGTGATATGAGGTATTCTGAAGCTAATGCTATGCTTGCTTAGTAAATTAGAGATTCTTGGCAAATAATTTTGTCCAAAATATATTGGCCAAGATTCTCTAATTTACTAAACAAGCACAGCATTAGCTCCAGAATACCTCATATCACTATGGCATTTTGTGCTTTATCTGGTTGGCAGTGTGCGGTTGCATTGTATATATTTTTCTTTCCTTGTGCATTTAGCCAGCAACATGCACCTGCGCACTGGGATGTGCTGAATGAAATTTCCCTTTTTTTTTCTTTATAATAATGCTTCTGACACATTCATCTCTTGTATGTAAAACGTTTATTTATGTTTTTCATGTTCTCAATAAAAAGTTTAAAAAAAATAAAATAAAACTTCGAAAAAGACAATTTTCATAACTGGAAAAAGTTAACAATTACAAAAATATTTGCAAAAACATTACCTTCATCCCCAAAATGTTTTTGTTTTTCTATGACAATATAATTTGATGTTGTGCATTCCTCAAACTCATTAACAGCTTGCATAGCACTTTCTAATGAATCCAAAGTCTGCAGCTGGGGGATATTGTGGGAGGACATCACTGCCTAATAGAAATAATAAATATTGCATTTCAAATATACTTAAAAATAGGATTTAAAAGAGGGAGTTTCTAAGTAAATCCGACATCAAAAGTGGTGATAGGTCCCATTTGCAATGTCAGCCTGGGTCCAGTGACACCAATGCAATTCCCTGGGATTTTTATATCGGAACAAAGATAAATAAAATAGTAATCTGGAACACATGCCATTGGCTTCGGAAGAGAAAATGTTTAAAGAGATTGTCCCGGATCAAGTAATATCTGTTTACTAGCAAGGTAGGCTTTAAAAGAAGAAATTCTGTAAAACCTTGGCTTTGTTACAGCACATGGCTCACATTGCTATTTCTAGACAGAGGCTACAACATATTTGTCTTGGCAGAATATTGTCAAGTCCCTCTTGGACAGCATCCTCCTACATGTGCCTGGTCAATCTAGTTTGTCTCTTTTATGCAATGTATTCAACCCTTCCTCTAATGTATAGTGCCATAGAATTAATACTGCTCTAGAAAAAAAACTAAATGATAAATTCCAGTGGCAAGGTTGCAGCAGCCATATGATGACAATTGACACCACAAGTGCTGCCTGTTCGCCAACCAACTGGCACAGAAAGGGGCTGAGCTTTGGAATGGAGTGTATCATATTTTTATTTTACAGCTAGATGTTACTTGATCCACAACCACCCCTCATAATAAAAGAAAAACAACTGTAACTCACCTAAAGCTTATAGTTCAACATGTGTCAGGAAATTACATTTTTGTAAAGTTTATTTAAAAAAAAATCACTGTCAATGAAAAGGATTAAAAATTCATGAACAAAAATTGTAAATGATCACCATAGGTTGTACTCAGGCCCAACTGGAATCCAGATAATACAATGTAATCCACTATAAGAGCACAAGGGAGCCAACAGTGGTTAGGAAAACAGCCACCAACTAGAATCTTGTGTTGGATATTGGTGCTGAGAAACATTCTTTCAGTTTTGATTCCTCCAAAGGAAACCACCATGATTCCACCATAGTATTAAAACTAATTATGAAGGAAGCTGTGGCTAAAATAAGCAGACACTGTTTAAGGCCTCTTTCACACTTGCGTTGGCTGAATCCGGCTGTATGTTCCGTTTTTCCGGATCCGTAAAAACGGAACAAAACGGAAGCAAAGTTTAACCGGATCCGTAATACGGATCCGGTGAAATACCGGATCCGTTCCATACGGTTTCATCCGGTTTCCATTGTTTAATATAACAGAGGAGTATAAAAGGCAATTTTACATACCTGTAGAATGAATATAACATGTAAATGTATACTTTTACAAACCAATGTCATTTGTAAATTGTAAGACAATACAATATAATAAAAGAATATACAATGAAATGCTAATGGTACAGTGGGTATAAAACAAGTAAAAGGTCACTTACCCCTCAGAGCTTGCCAAGATGTTGCCAGAGCACATTCAGTTTGGATTTCAGGCTTTAATTCTTGTGTCACGCTGGAGAAGACGCCTTCGAGCCAGACGCCGCCGTCGCTTCTGGGTCCATCCTTTAACTTCTGAGCGTGTGAGAAGGGGTGCTTTTGAGGTTCTTTTTCCAGAACTGCGTAACTATCCTGAGAAGTTTTTTAATTACCTCCGGATGACTATTTCAAGCTTTGACGACCTCCTGCGGAGAGTGTGTCATAGAATAGAGAGACAGGACACCAGGTTCCGTCGAAGCATCAGTCCGGCTGAAAGATTAATGTTAACATTAAGGTAATTATAATATTTGTAATGTATAATGTTTTAGGGGTTTTTTTTGTATAAAAGTGTAGTGCATAAAGTTGATAATTTATTTTTGTTTTCCTTTAGGTATCTTGCAACTGGGGAAACGTTCACGTCACTCCATTACCAGTTTCGTCTTGGAATATCTACAGTTTCCTGCATCATACAAGATACGTGCTCTGCTTTGTGGGATGTATTGCATGCAGAATTTATACCTCATCCTACTCGCCAGCAGTGGATAGAAATTTCGGAAAAATTCTGGGAAGTATGCCAGTTTCCTAACTGTCTCGGGGCAGTGGATGGGAAACATATTCGGATTATCAAGCCACATGGATCAGGATCAGAGTATTTTAATTACAAAAAATATTTTTCTATCATCTTAATGGCCATAGCAGATGCCAAGTACAAATTGGTTGCAATAGATGTTGGTGGTTATGGTCGAACCAACGACTCCATGATCTTTAAAAACTCTGACATGGGCAGAAGAGTCTATAATAATGACTTTGATTTTCCGTCTCCGCAACCTCTACCAGGGTCAGATGGCAACCCCATGCCCTTTGTTTTGGTTGCAGATGAAGCTTTTCAAATGTGTACCAATTTAATAAAGCCGTACTGCAGTCGCGGACTGAGTAGGCAAAAGCGCATTTTTAATTACAGACTAACTCGGGCTCGCAGAATGGTGGAATGCGCTTTTGGGATACTAGTGTCAAAATGGAGAGTCTTTACTAAACCTATGCAACTAAAAATCGATACTGTGGATGAAGTAGTAAAGTCATGCGTAGTCCTGCACAACTACCTTCTGACAAAGGAGCCACTTCACCTGGATCAAATACCAGAGGAAAGCAATTTGGCCAGTTTTGAAAACTTTGGCATTAGGGGAACTGTTGCTGTGGCTAGGATGCGCGACTCATTTGCCGAATATTTTGTGTCACCTTATGGAAGACTTGACTGGCTGGACCAAATGGTGTAATGAGACTTACATTATTTCTACACTACATGTGTGTTTTGACATCATCTCACCGCACTGGAAGAGCAACCAAAAAAGTGGTCGCTCACCCAGCGTGGACAGATTATGTCATTCATGTATGCACTACATGTGTGTTTTGACATCATCTCACCGCACTGGAAGAGCAACCAAAAAAGTGGTCGCTCACCCAGCGTGGACAGATTAGGTCATTCATGTATGCACTACATGTGTGTTTTGACATCATCTCACCGCACTGGAAGAGCAACCAAAAAAGTGGTCGCTCACCCAGCGTGGACAGATTATGTCATTCATGTATGCACTACATGTGTGTTTTGACATCATCTCACCGCACTGGAAGAGCAACCAAAAAAGTGGTCGCTCACCCAGCGTGGACAGATTATGTCATTCATGTATGCACTACATGTGTGTTTTGACATCATCTCACCGCACTGGAAGAGCAACCAAAAAAGTGGTCGCTCACCCAGCGTGGACAGATTAGGTCATTCATGTATGCACTACATGTGTGTTTTGACATCATCTCACCGCACTGGAAGAGCAACCAAAAAAGTGGTCGCTCACCCAGCGTGGACAGATTATGTCATTCATGTATGCACTACATGTGTGTTTTGACATCATCTCACCGCACTGGAAGAGCAACCAAAAAAGTGGTCGCTCACCCAGCGTGGACAGATTAGGTCATTCATGTATGCACTACATGTGTGTTTTGACATCATCTCACCGCACTGGAAGAGCAACCAAAAAAGTGGTCGCTCACCCAGCGTGGACAGATTATGTCATTCATGTATGCACTACATGTGTGTTTTGACATCATCTCACCGCACTGGAAGAGCAACCAAAAAAGTGGTCGCTCACCCAGCGTGGACAGATTATGTCATTCATGTATGCACTACATGTGTGTTTTGACATCATCTCACCGCACTGGAAGAGCAACCAAAAAAGTGGTCGCTCACCCAGCGTGGACAGATTATGTCATTCATGTATGCACTACATGTGTGTTTTGACATCATCTCACCGCACTGGAAGAGCAACCAAAAAAGTGGTCGCTCACCCAGCGTGGACAGATTAGGTCATTCATGTATGCACTACATGTTACAGTTAACATACGAAAACACAAGAATTTGTAAATATATAAAACATTTATTGTAATACATTATAAAAACAATATAAAAAAATAACAAAAACATCAAAGGTCCCTGTAAACAGGGCGCGACGGAGTGGAGGTCTGTGGGGTGGAAGATGTGCCGCTAGGAGCCCCTCTGCCCTGTTGGCTTTCTGCCGCTGTGGACTGAAAAAGACGCGTTGTGGCAGGTGCAACAGAGGGAGTATGAAGGGAATAGGATGGGGCAGGAGAAGGAGGTTCCCGAGTAGAAGGAGTAGTGAAAAAAGTAGAAGACAAGAAAGGAGGAGGAGAAGAAATAGAAAAAGATTGAGTAAAGACCTCGGGGGTTTGGGAATGGGAAGGAGGTTGGACTGGGGGATGGGGAGGTTGGACTGGGGGCAGGGGAGGTTGGAATGGGGGATGAGGAGGCTGCGATGGCGGATAGGTTGGGGCTGGGGGATAGGTGTGGGATGGGGGATAGGTGTGGGATGGGGGAAAGGTGTGGGATGGGGGAAAGGTGTGGGATGGGGGAAAGGTGTGGGGGCGGTGTTGCACCTGCCACAACGCGTAGTCCATCAGTCTTCTGGCTTCAAACAGCTGGTCAGGCGATAATCGTTCCATCACGGGGGCTAACGAGTTCAAATAGAGTTGAACCGGACTCATTTGCGACGTCAACACCGCCCCCTCCTGAAGACGTCGCAAACTATCCTCCAAACCGCCAACTCTATTTGTGAATCCCATCAAGGACTCGTAAACGAGCCTTGTGAGATCCTCGTAGTCCGCCTGACGGCTCCTACCTGCCCTCTGGCGACGCATGATGGCCTCAAAAAGTGGTGTTAATTGGGCCATCGATGCGTCGCCAGGGGGCGTAGGTAGGGGAACACTAGAGTCCTGACCAGTTGTTTGAACAGGACGAGAGGGGCCCGCGGTGGCTGGTTCTTCAGGGACCGCCTCAGGAGGAACTTCAGGCGCCCGAGTGCTGCTAGCTGTTCTGTAAAGGAAAAAAAACAAAAACAAAATTACCAATTTTAATTATGACAATATGTGTATGGCCAAGACAGATTGTCACCTAACAGTTTATGGTCCATACAGATGATACAATTAAAAAAAAGGAAAAAAAAAATTGTATAGTATTTCTTACCTTCGCAGCTCTAGGGTTCTACGTAGGAACCCCAAGGCGGAGTAATACCTATACTCCCGCCTTGAGGTTGCCCCTGAACCACTCGGGGCCCGAAGTTCCTCATTGTAATCCTTTTTATAGCGGTCCCTGATCGACCGCCACCGCACTACAATACTTGTTCCTGTAAAAAAACAAGAAAAAAAAGGAAAAAAAAAAAATAAATAAATTTACTCCAATCATTGTTATACCCAATAAAAAAGGTTTACAATTATATTGTGGCCACTACAGCAATGTAAAGACATTAGCTTATGTACTATTGGTGGCAGGTACGTTTAAAAACCAAATAAAAAAGTAAACCATTTTTCAAGTAATAAACACAAATTATTCACATTCAAATTGAATACTTACGGCACTGGTCCTGTTGCCTCTCTGTGAGGTCCTCCCAATTTGGAACCATGACTTGGCATATCTCACACCAGAGGAGCCGGGTATGTGTATGATCTGCATGGCGGCGGTCGGTGTGGTCCCATAACGGTGGGCGCGCCTCCACCATCTGGATGAGGAGGTCATTGTCGATATATATACCGATGTCCTCCTCACCCCTGGTGGTGGAGACTCTGGAACCCTGAAAAAACAAAAATAAAAAAATGAAAACATTAGAGTGATATGTTGTATA